>AFRA01000879.1:0-16502 GCA_000223055.1 Claviceps fusiformis PRL 1980
GTCTTTTCTTCTCTCTCTCTCTCTCTCTCTCTCTCCCTTTTTTTTTTTTGTCTCCCGTGGGTTCAGATTGTCGTTCAGAAAGACTTGAGACGCAAAGCAGAAGCACCCGCAGTATTACGGGCTTTGGAGTCTGTTTCCACGCTCCATGAGTCCATGGTCCCACCAGCCTCATGCACCCACGTGCATCCTCCCATCATTCATCGTCCATTGTTGTACATCTCCACGACGTCAGGACTCCTGACAGGACTTGCTGGGGCGGACAGGGGAAATCTATGGCCGGTTTTGGCACAAAGGCGGGCGGGCATGGTGAGCGGCGAGAGTGGGAACTTGAAAGAGGAAAGTGAAAAATGCGATTGACTCGGGTGCCTGGCCAGGGTCATGGTGGCACACTCGGATTGTGAGCACTGAGTCCTGACTCGGTTCCCGAGTAGGTACTGGTGTAGGTGCCTGCTTAGATTCATGGAGTCTGGTACACATCTGACATGAGTATATTCAGCCTTGTCTTGCGAGGTCAACCGTGGCAGGTACGGCTCAGTCAAGTGCCGGCATGCGTGCAGGGCAGCGTGCGCCGTGGATGCTCCTTCCCGAGCCCAGGAAAATGGGCAACAAGCAAAAAAATCATCATGAATTTGAAAGCATCATTCACCCAAGTACCTACCTACTAGGTACCTACCTACCTACCCATCCAGGTACCATGGACAAGTCCCGCGTTTGTCCTTTGTCCTTTGTCCTTTGCCCTCTGTATCATGTCACTGGATGCGGAAACTTCAACGTTCGCGTTTACCAAAGAATGGCGAAGCAGGGCCAAGGAAGTACTCACTAGATGCTGATTGATGTATTCCCGAATCCCATCCTTCAAAATTGCCGCCACAATAGAGACTGGAGACTTGGAGACTGGAGCATGCAGCCTTCCGCTTTCATCGCCAGTCACCACCACCCATGCCTTTGCCACATCTCCCAGGGGTCCTGTTTTATTATTATCAAAGGGCCCGGCCTATTCATGCGCTTCCTGCGCAGGCAAACAGGGCGCGCTCCGGAGAATCGCACGCCCCCTGACAGGAAAGAAAGATTTGGCACGGAGAAATCGACATGGGAGCAACCAGAGTTACCAGAACTCATCCCCACGTTTCTATTTCGGAACAGGCCTCGACCCGGGCATGGCTGTTTTCGTTTTTCATTGTTGTCAGGCTCCAGACACGCATCAATACTTGTCACAGTTCGGCATCGTGTATGCTGTATACCGCGCAGCTCCATGCAATGCCCGAAGCAGCCAGTTGGGCATGAGGCTTGCGTGGGCTTTTGTCTTTTGTTGTCTGATTCCAATTTTAACCACAAGTCACAACCCACGACCACTAGGTACCTACCTACTACCTACTAGGTACCTAGTATGTCATGTAGGTCATGCTGTATGTTCATGTAGCATGTACATGCCGTCTGTATCGTCTCACTCGGCCCCGGTCACCAACCACATCTGTCTGTCCACTCTGGGGTTCGTGCTCCCATCGTCTCGACTGCTTGGACCCATTTTCATCCCACACGTCGTCCACACGTCGTCCATGGAAATCAGTCAGGGCGTCTATAACTACCGACTGGATGCCCATACTTGAGCCCCCAGACCTGTCTGTGACCAAGGTTTTATTTCATCGTTTGCAACGACCCCGTTCGTCTTGCTTCCCGTCGAGAGATTTGCATCGATTCCCCCAGAGATTTCCTCAAGGCCGCTCAAGGCCCGAGACTCGATATCCAAGCGCGCTCGCTTCCCACCAACGCCATCTCCTTGTACCCGCTGTACCAGGTCTCGCCTACTCGTACCCTCCCAGGTACTTACCGTACCTTCGTACCTACCAACACAAGTCACGGCCACGGGAGCGACATCTGCACAACATTCAACGCATTCAACGCATTCAACGTTGGCCAGACATAACAACTTCTTGCGGGCCGCCTGTTAGTCCCCGACCTGTTCCTCCTCCGGGCTGGCTCAATTGCAAGACACAACAAAACCAGAACGTCCTGGACATCCCGGCCGCTCGAACCGCTCGGTCCTCTTCGTGGCACATCACGCCTGTAAGTTTCTTATCGATCCTCCTGATCGGCCCGCTGGCTGCCTGCCGCCTCCCGTCTGGACTCTGGCTTGTCGAGCCTCGCAGAAGCTCAAGCGCCGTGCGCTGCGCAGGGCCTGGAAATCATGTCCCTGGCCCTGTAGGCTGCACCCAGGGCGCTGCCAAGCGCTGTACCAAGTCGCCGTGAGCGAGTGCCAGGTGCGAGCACTTGTGCCAGGCTGCCAGCCAGCCATGCGTGCCGTGGCTTGGTCTTCACATTGATGCCCCGGACGAGTTGTCCGTTCCTATTCCTTCCTATTCCCACCAGACCAGTTACGACGCGACGACCCGAAAGTCTGGGTAGCACGCACACACTCGCAGGCCATATTCATCCCATTCGTCATTTGAGTTTGGCACTGCGAATGAGCCTTGCCATCTGTGCATTCGGGTACAATTTGTGCAGTTTGTACATTTTGCACACTTTGTACCCAAATGCACATCTTGCACATTTTGTACAGTTTTTTCTTCTGTTCGTTTACATAACCCCCTGTCTCTCATTTTGTTATTGCAGGCTGTGAATGAGGTTCTACCCAGTGCCCACCTTGCCCACCTCACAGCAGACGCACCCTTGCGCCGGTCAATGGTTGGTTTTTCTTTGGTGCTTTTCCCTGTGTCTTATATGAATGGTGTTTTTCCTGCGACTCGCGGACACCCCCCCTCTCTTCCCCCCGGTTTGCGGCGGAAGGCGCGACTCCCTCACCGTCACCGCGGCATCTTGTGTACCTGTGTATGTGCTGGGGGTTTCGCGCTGTCTGCTTGCCCAACCCACGTACACACGCACACCCCCCCTGCCCTTCCCCACCAGCTGCCCGGGAAAAAGAAAAGAAGAAAAAAAAAGTCCACTTGGGCGAGCGTTTGTGTGCATTGCACCTGCAGCAGTGTGGTCTGCTCAGCCAACAACCTTGGCAGGCAAAGGTCCAAGGGGAAATCGCCTGGCAGTGGGTGGGGGGGGGGGGGGAAATGGAGCCGGTAGGCCGGGTACCGAGATACGTACCTGGTACTCTCCAGCACGCTGCGAGGCTGGCCAACACCTGCTGGCCCACTCCTGTCAGTTCTGCCCACTCTTGACACTCCTCCTGTGACGGCTCATTCCCTTCCGCTGGGCCACCCCCCCCGTGCGCCATGCAAGGCCTGGCCCCTAAAACCTTGCGCCGGCACCGATCCAGAGAGAACGTCAACGCCTTGGCCCCTACATTCCATATTTCACTTCCCTTCATTTTTCTTCATCTTCGCCGCCTGCTCATAGGCAGCCGTTGTCCAGTCGTCTTCGGTGCTGTACCTGCGCGGAGCAGTGTTTCGGTTGATCTTCAGCTTCGCATGCACTTTTTTTTTCTTTTATTATATATCGTCAAGATGCAACAGTGACCAAATCGTCCGGCATCTAACAAATCTAAGATCTTCTCTACCTCGGCCATTCCGCGACCCCAGCGCCGAAGCATCGACCTCGACTCGCCGCCGAGGCTTTCTAGCTCTTTCATTGACGCTCACCCATCCACCATTACCGGTCTTGAACCTCGAAACCGTATCAGAAGAATTCCCCTACTTTTTTCCTCCGGCAGGACGGTTTTCGATTTGGCAGGAAGGAGTACTTGATGCGTGTATCACATCAGAAGCAAAAAGATCAGACCCGTTTAGCCCGGCATCTCCGCCTCTCTCGCATCGTCGTTGCTAAAATCTGAAATTGAGGAGGAAAAGAAGAAGAAGAAAAAAAAAAAGAAGAGCTGCTGTCAGCCCATTCCGCACCCCATCGACTTCACTCGACTGAATGCGACGGACGAAACGACGCAGCACAGTTCGCAGTTGACGAGATAGTCGGTATTTGCGATTCACCACCATTCGATAGCGTCCGTTCTACGTGCTGGCTTGGAAACTTTGCATGGAGTAGAAGGTGTCATGAGACTGGCCTTACTCGTTCGCGAAACTGTTTAGCGAACTGTCCGGGCGGCTTGACCAGTCCACGTCCCGACTGCAAATCAAGGTATTCCCGGCAATCCTTATCCCATCACCTCCAAGCCCTCATCTGGAGAGCTTCATCTCATACCTAAAATAGCTCAAGACTGCCGGGAACGGAGATCGAACAAGTAAGTGTCTTCCTTCGCCCCGGCTATCTGAACGCGGAGGCGAGAGGACACATGGAGGGGGAAATGGCACCTGCGACGGTAGGGCTAAACGCTGGCCAATGCTCTGAATAGTGTAAAGCTTTGGGCAACTTTCACCGTTGCTCTGGGACGAAAACATCATCCAGACGCAGACACCCTCGTTTCAAGTTTACCATTGCTGTGGGATTAGGCGTGTTGTTGATGCCATCTGCTTCTGATATCATATGACTGACCATCTCAAATAGCTCCGTCTTCGCCGTCGTTGAAAGTCACTGGCTTTGTGCGTGCAGGACAACATCTCGACAGTCTCTGCGTACGTGTTTAAGGTCTTTTTTCTTTTTGTTTTGGTTTTTGCCTTGAACCTCTACTACCTGGGCTCGAAATCGGAGACTAACAAAGCATTTCAAGACTGGGTCGTCATCAACCTTAGCCTAGCCGCCAGGCGATGGATGTTACGAACATGCTGAATAGTAAAGGTGGTTCAGTCGTACAGCATTTTCATCATCCGCAATTTATTGGGACTCACGGCGATTTTCATCAGCCTCATCTGTCCCTTATCAAACACGAGCCAAGCATGGAGCGTTCCGTCTCTCCCCACATGTCTGAGCACTCTTCGTACTCGACGCACAGCATCGCCAGGCCGTACCCGTCGCCCAATGCGATGCAGGCGCCAATGCACATGCCAAGTTCGATGACGGGTCAACTGGGCATGTCCACCTTCTCGGACATGACGGGAGCTCTAGGCGCCGTCCATACCATGGCCATGCACCACCACATACCCCAGCAACACCAAGCAGCTCCCCAGCCCTCCAAATCATTTCTGTGCGGCACCTGTAGTAAATGCTTCGCCCGCCGTAGCGATCTTGCTCGACATGGTAAGTTCTGACTCTCCGTTTTTATATTCATCTTGCTTCAGGATTGTCCCCCAAAAAAAATTCACAGGCGAAAGCTGACATCTCTTTCCCCCCCACCGAAAGAACGAATTCATACAGGGCTCCGACCGCATGTGTGCGATTATCGTGGATGCGGCAAGCAATTCATCCAAAGATCAGCGTTGACTGTTCACAAGCGCGTCCACACCGGTGAAAAGCCTCACCACTGTGAGACTTGCGCCAAGGTTAGCGAGATTGATAGTTCTTCCCGTATCACGCGTGTATCACACTCCTTTGCTGACATACATGGGGTGCCATCAGCGATTCAGTGACAGCAGTTCTCTTGCCCGCCACAGACGGACCCATACAGGCAATAGACCCTATAAATGTCCATACGCGGATTGCCAGAAGACGTTCACGCGTCGAACGACTCTCACTCGACACCAGAATCATCACAGCGGCACGATTGAAGAAGCCGCCGCAGCCACTGCCGCAGCACTGGCGGCATCCAAGGCACAAAAGGGAGGAACTCGAACACGTGCCGATGGGGACCATATGACATCGAGCCATGGATCCCCCATGACGACTCCCTCTCCTAGTCATCGAACCATGTCAATGTCACCCAGCATGGATATGGGTGCGGCGAACAACGTGAACCGCCATCCCGCCGCCGATTTCCAGTATCTGCCGCAAACAGGGTCGCTTCCACCGCATCTGCGCGGTGTTGGGAGCCCCAATTCGACGTCTTCAAATGGCTACAACAACAACATGCGTCCTACATCCCATCCAAGTACTTATGGGCCCCCGCCGATTCTGGAGCCCAACCTGGAGCAACACCAATCTGGCCCTGGGAGTACCGGTGGCAGCCCCCACATGGCCGCTAGCCTTGGCTGGCAGTCACCAGCTCATATGCCATCTCCGTCCCAAAACGGTGCTGGCTACGTATATCCCGAACCCGACACATATTCACATAATGCGGCAATCAATCAAATGTACTATGGAGCGCCCGCTCAGATACGTCGCACACAAAGCACAGAGTCTGGGCTGGTGCATATGGCTTAGGAAGATCCATTGCAGTCTGTGAATACACGCACATTTGACGACGACCAAAAGCAGGAGCCTGACCATGGTCCAGTGATACCCCAACGTTTGTTTCCGTTTTGATCATGAACAGAAATTCTCCGAAAAAAAAAATGAACATTGAGGCTGTTTTGTTTTTCGATTCTTTTTTGATTTTTTTTTCTCCTACAGTGTGTTCCTTTACCTTATTCTTGTTCTTATCTTGTCCCATTTTTTTCTTATACATCTTTTACTCTCTCGTGGTTGATGCTCACTGCTCGTTGCAAAGGTCGTCTGGATTTGCCAACCTGTCATGTTTGTATGCTCTCACCTCCATCTATTTCGTCTTCATGATGTCAATTTTGTTTCGTTATGCTTTGCATGATATTTTTGTCAGCCTGGCAATTAGAGTCGCGGCGACGTTACTAGATTATGACGAATTTTGACGCTATTCGGGATTTGTTACTCGCTTTTTGAGGCTCAACAAGCATCGGGCATAGGCGTATTGGGACGTGCAAAGCAAAACTCGACTCTCCGGCTTGGCACCATTTTCTGGTGCTCCCGTTTTCGAAGGGAGCATATGCAAAAGGGTGGATTTACGACTCAGGTTACATGTTCTATTCCCATTTACAAGTAGATCAGGGCATTGGAGGGGCCGGTTTGGGGCTATGTAGGTGTTGCACAGCTAGCATGTTAGATGAATTGCCACCATTTCACGTCGACATGGACTGCTGGAGTGAATTCTCGTGGACGCGCTTGGTCAGTCCATGTTAACTGTGCAAGTTGGTCTCTCCCTCCCTCCTAACAGTACCGTGCCCAGAGTCGATGAAGATTGTTCCAGAACCGTACATTTCATCTTGGTAGTGCCGCCCAGTATCTCTCCGTTGCCGGCAATCATCACCCTTTTCGCAAAGCATTTTGGGTGCTTATTCTTGTAGAGACGGCGCATGCGGGCGAAGTTCCTACCGGTGATGGGAGGCGGCTTGAAGAGTATGTATGCGGTGGACCGAGTTGTCGTGGGAGTTTGGGGGACTGTCTTTTCTAGAAAAGCCAAGGTATAAAAGTGTGTATTCCAAATGATTCTAAATCCTTATGACTCACCAAATGATTAGCATCATAGAGGCAGTCAAATCGTGGGACTTGTCCAGGCAGAATAAGACCATTCCTATAACTATACTTACTAGAGCTCTATGCCGGCCGAACTTTTCGTTATACTACTAGGCGCAGGGAAAACGTCAGAAACCCTGGTTATAGCTTCTTCTTCATCGGCTTCTTTCTAGCCTATGTTTTTCCTCTTTTTGTAGGCTTCTTCGTAAGCTGTTTCCCCCTCTTTTCATTATCTTCCCTGTAAGCTATCACCCTCCCCCCTCTCCTTTTACAGCTTCTTCTTTGCAAGATGCCTTTTTTTTCTTTCGTCACCGTCTTTGCTAGCTTTTTATTCCTTCTTTTATTAGCTGTATCGCTAGTTATTAGGTTTTTTTCTCCGAGTAGCTGCCATAAGCCCCCTTTTCTAACCTTTAACCCCCCCAACCCCCTTCTTCAAAGCTAAAAGTCTTTCAACACCACGGTGCTCTTGCATCAGTACATCCTAGTATACTAGATTCTCATTCAGCAGTCCCCGAGGAGTATTTCCACCAAGTAATCAATGACACATATCATCGAGAAAGTGCCAGAGGGCTAGCTTTGCATGACAAGAGACTGAAATAGACAGAAACGCTAAATCAGATTGTCTTACACAATACATGTCGTTCCTGACGAACGATATGGACAAATCACACTCTCCCATCTCTAATACCAGTATCCAGCCGCTTCCTTCAACTGCACTTCTGAGGCTCTTCATCGCCAGATATCCGTTGGCGAGATACGCTCGGTGCGGCGGCTCAGCTTATAAAGCGCGGCTAGGGATTCGCGTCCTCAGTTCTGGCCTTGTCGCTCGGGGGACATGTCCGACGAGGACTGCGAAGGGTGAATCGGGGAAGAGAGGCTCAGCTTTGGATGGGTTATGTGGGATGGTATTGAATGGAGACTGCCGGGCTTTTGACTTTGTTTTTTAGAAGAAAAAAGGGATCAAGGACTATCAAGAAATACAAAGAAAACAAAAACCAAAAAAAAAAAAATAAATAAATAAAAAGGGGCAAAAATAAGGAAATGAAGACAATAAATAGGACAAGGACAAAGATAAGCAATAGAAGTTATATAGTAATTGTTTTCGTGCGTAACGATAAAGGATCGGGTTTAAATTGTTCACTATATGCCGTATGTTACGTGCTGGATGTCACACGTAACTTGTGGGCACTCACGCAATAGGCGCAGCACTTCGTAAGGCCATTAATAAGGAACACTCAAGTCACAGTTAGGTAGTCAAGTGTATGTCAGGTTGAAGTTGTTCCTTCACCATGGAGGGAGGGAAACCCTCCTCTATGAGGCGGGTTCCAGCTACATTCTTAGACCGCAACACTACATATACCTTATGTTTTGTGTTTGCAGTATATAATTCGCTTATATAGCATGTTGTGCTTACAGCATTCACTGTGCTTACATTATATGCAGTGTATACCCTTCCATTTTCTACATACATAACGCGTATATACATTGTATGCTGTGTTTCCATGCTACGTTGGAGATGCAACAACAGGGAAAAGCGGAGTTTTGGCCGAAGAGGCGAAAACTTCGTGCGCGAAGGCGGGTAAGCTAAGCAGAAGCACAGCTTCTCGCTTCATGTATCTAGAATAAGGCCTTCCCATAGACTATCACAATTATAAGTGTTGACATATACTTGAAGAACATACTATTTAGCAACTAGTAAATAAGAATCTAATCTATCAGGATATGCTGTTGTAGTAGTATTATCGTTTTAAAAGACTTTTGGGGTGAGGTTATAAAAGGGGGCTTATGGCAGCCCTCTAGAAAGAACACTAGCAGCTAGCAAAGAGGCTAAATAAAGAGGGGAAACAACTTGCAAAGAAGCTGATGATGGAGAAGAAACAAAACACAGTGCTCGAAGAAGAAGCTAATAAAAAGAAGACGAATCCAGCTGGCGAAGAAGCCGACGAAAACGGCAAATAAACAACAGCTGGCGAAGAAGCTTATAAAAAAGAGGGGAAACAGATTTGCAAAGAAGAAACTAATGAAAAGAGAAAGAAACAGCTAGTAAGGCAGATGATAAAGAAGAGAACAAAAAAACGTCTTTCAGGGAAGAAGCTAGGACAAGGGCATCTCACGCTCTCTCTGCGCCCAAGACATGAAGTCTCTAGATATGTTGATAGGATTAGCTTTATCTCGCCTATGGGAGTCTTGCGCTTTACCTGCCTCTACATTACCGATGAATTCGGGTAGCCACAAGGATGTAGTACTTGTGTTGGTTTTACGTTCTACGATTTGCCCACATGACAAGTTGTCGTTACATTAAAGTATGTAGTACATACTGTGGCAAAATAGCAGCGCACATCACCACGGGATGTGCATCCTCGCTTTTGGGCCAACGGCCAATGGGAGCATTTACATAACATTTACCTTAATTTTGTTTACATGTGCATGACACGCTCTAGATACATTGTATATTGTATGTATATTCCATGTTGTGCTTGCATGAATCGTTGTAGGTGCATAATATATTATGCTTTACATTATATCATGCAATATATCCTTGTGTCTTTCAGACGCACAACAAAACCACAAAATCCCTCCCCGCAAACACACATCGCATAGAGCCCGTCCTCCACCCTCCTCGCTCTCCTTTCCGTGAGATCATCGTCGGAGGCGCTGGCGCAGCTGAATCAATGACCAAGACAAAACGTCGCCCATGCCTCTTGGCATCCCGCCCCCCATGATACCAAGAACCGGCACCCGCTGACAAGACCTAATTTCTTGACACTTTGTCGAAACACCCATAATAAAAAGTGTCTATTGGATGTGATATCTGCCCACAGGATGAATAGACATAGAGGTGTGAAGGAGAACGGAACATACAGGGGGACGTACTCGTAACATACATTACTTTTCCTTACTTAAAATATGCGTTTTATTTCATTTATTTATTTTTATTTTATTTATTTTCTCTCTCTTTTTTTTTTCTTAAGCTTACTTGTTTCCCTAATGCATCAATACCTCGTCCCATGCCCCCAACGCCACAAATGCAAACTCAATAAAGCGAGCCTCTTCAACCAACAACCTGTGATCCAGCCTCCCTTCCTTTGACAGGCAAACAAATCCCTCCTGTTCAAATGTTTTTTTTTCTCTTTCCCGCTCTTTTTTCTGCTTTTTTTTATTGTTTATTGTTTTTTGTTTTCAAGAATACTGGGAGAGGACATTGCTCAACGCCAACTTTTCCATCACCCATGGTGAAACTCAGCAATCGTGTTAAGGAGAACCAGTCTTTATGGAGGGAAGAAGAAATGTCACACAACGACATGTATCGATGTTGGCTGTGATTTGATTTCCCTCGAATCACGATCGCCTATCACCTTGGCATTCTAAGAACATGTTGAAAGAGCCCCCCCCTTTTTTTTTTCGCCCGTCCACAACCTTCTTCTACAGAACAGAACGGACAAAGGAAAAAAAAGGAAAAAAAAAAAGAAAAAAAGAAAAAAGAACGAGGGGCGATGGAAGATGATAGTCAAAAGATAAATGCACATCATCTCCGAATGTGACTGAAATCCTGTAGCAAGTGCGCCATGTGGACATTGGTAGCCTTGCCGCCTCGCTTGCTCGCCCTCTTCTTCTGAATCTTGGGCTTATTCGTCGCCTGCTGGATCTTGAGGGGATCTTCGCTCGTTGGCTTCTGCCCGACATTGACGAGCTTGCGGTGCATGTCCTCGATGCTGGGGATCGGAACCCGATGCCACATGGCGGCGAATTCGGGCTGGACGTGCGGGTGCAGCGATGCGTCGTCTGCCCAGACAAAACGTGGGAAGTTATCCTTCTTGGTACGGACGACGAGGATCTTGTGCTGCTTCTCCAGCGAGGCGAGCGTTTCCTCGCAGTCGGGCCATCCGTCCTTGAGGTCCTTGACCGACACGCCGGATGCGTCCGTCTTGCGCTGCAGGTACGCCAGCAGCGACGTGCCGTCCTTGACACCCTGAATCACGGGACGATATGTATACGCGCCCGTCTTCCACGTCTGTTCGCTCAGAGACCCATCTGGTCTCCAGTCGATGCGTGGGTGGCCTCTCAGCCCTTCGGCCAGCTCCCGCTTATGTTCCTCCGAGTAACCGGGTAGACCGAGGTGGTCGATGATGTCGGTGATGGTCTTCTGGTCGCCCTTCTTCTTCAGGTATTCCACCGCAAAGGCCATCTGTGTCTTCACCTCGGCGCCGTACCCCGTCAGCTGCGGCTGCGAAAAGGGCACCTCGGGGGCCATGTCGCGTTTCCGCTTGGCCGTAGGCGTGGCGCCATCCGACGCAGCCGAGGGTGAGGGCGACGGCGGCGCCAGCAATGTCGCTTTGCCGGCGGATAAGCTACTCGGGTTGGAGAGTTTCGCTGCCGCAGAGGCGAGCGTGCCTCGAAAGGCCGACGACTGTTTTTCCAGATACGACGACATGGTTGTCGGAGGGTTGAGCTTTTGCTTCAACCTGTTCTATTTTTTTCCTCCTCTCTTTCTCGTCCCTGTATTCCTTCCTTCCTTCCTTCTTTCTTCCTTTCTTCTTCTTAGCTCTTCCTTTCCCCCCCCGCGCTCCCTCCTCCCCTGTCTCCGTTTGATACCTCGGCACTCTGTGGGACAAAAAGTGATCTCGGCTCGGCCTTGCAAATGCGGACGACAACGGCGGCGACGATAAAGCACTGTCCTGAGGGTGTGGGGAGGAGGGGAAGAAGAGCGAGTCCAAGGAACAAGAGGAAGACGATGGCTCTCTGCGTCAATGGCCGTTGGCGATGCGACGGGTTCGAACATGACAAGTCAAAAGAGATTGTTTCGTCACTGGACTGACTGGGACGAGGTGTTGAGTGGAGCAGCGTCGAGTTAGTCAGCACATGCAGTCCGGTCAGCACGGAGCAGCTGTCAGCCTGTCACGGGCTGTTTCCAGGTTGGTTTTAGTGAACCAGACACGTGTTGGGCCTGGCTGCCAGTGAATGGGCACGGCTGAAGGGAGTCCTACAGACAAACACGTCAATGAGTGCGATGTGGTTATCCATTGATATCCGCTTTTTTTTTCTGCCATGTGAATCGATGGATTGGATACTGAATGCGATTTGCAAAAACGCATGGGCTTTTAGTAGCACTGTCCAGTTTGGTACTAGGGTCTCGATGTCCATATGCCATCCTTCTTTGAAGCATTACTGTCGTGCATCGATAGTCATATTGCCCAACATCGCCGTCACGGACAAGGATCTTACGTGCTCCACGTTCATCGCCGAGCAGCGAGGGGAAAAGAAATAAGGGCGAGACCTCTATATATCGATAGAGTAGCTGTCTCATGAAGACGAACTAATCATCAAAGCTCATGCCGCGCCCTTGCCAAAAAAAAATAAAAAAAAATAAACTAGAAGAGGAAGAAGAAAAAGAAGAAATGAAAAGTCCCTACTCCCAGCTTCTAATGTTTAAACAAAGAAAAAAAAAAGAAGCGTAACATGCTGAGAGTTTTGAGGAGCACATGAAATCTCATGCAGCCCAGCCAAGGCGTCGGCTGCCGCTTCGACATGGAGTCGAATCAATTGTTCCAGCCTGCGCCTCCAGTGGAGTCCTTCGTCTGCTTCCGCTGTTCCATACCCAGTATGACATCCCACCCATTGCATATTTCTATCAATGCACCCTGATCTTTCGTCATTCTTTGTTGCGCCGTCCCTCACATGCTCGGTTCCTTTCAGTACCAAAAAAAACATGAAATTATGCAGTTCGCGGTTCCTCGTCACAAGATTGAAGATTTAAGCGGTGGCGCCGTTAGCCTGCTCTTGCTTGGCCATGTACTGAAAGGCAAAGTAACCGAGGGCACCACCGACGAGCAGGAGGAAGTAGACGCCGATTCCGAGACCCGTGTTGTCGCTGCTGGCGGAGGAAGAACCCGAGGCGGAGGGAGCAGGCACCTTGGGAGCGGGATCACCGGGCTGCAAGAAAAAGTGTTGGATCAGTGAGTGTTTCTTTGATTCGTTTCGTTTCGTTCCTTTTTCTTCCCCCTCTAATGCGGATCCACTGTCCGATGCAAGAGACAACTTCGAGAATACATTGCACTCACCTGTCGCTTCAAAACACCCACCTGAATCTTGTCCAGGGTCTCGCGGGCCTCGTCACTGTGACCAACATCCTCAAACGCCTCGGTGGCGTCCTGGCCGGCACAATCCAAGAGTACCTCCTCACCGCCGCTAGAAGAGGATCATCAGTATCGCAGAAGAGAACAAGAACAAAAATGAGGGACAAAAGAAAATTGGAAAAGGAAAAAAGAGTGGGGGAGGAAGAGAGAAATGAAGGGAAGGGGGAGAGGAAGCTCTTTAGCCAGCCACCCCGACCTTGATGGTCTTGGGGCGCACCATCTCGGGATCTGACACAGGGGGGGGGGGGATGGGCCGAGTTCCGTCGACGAGGAAGAGGGGTCTGTCTGGAAGCGTCTTCAAAGCAAAAACGGCATCAACGTACGGGTGCTCATCGATGAACTGGGTGCAGTCGTAAATCTTGTCGTGAATCACGACATACATGTCCTTCTTGGTGTTGTGCTCGGCAACATCTTGGTAGGAAAGCTCGAGGGTGGAAGACATGGTGGGCAGCAGGGCGAATGAGATGCGCGGCGAGAAAGAGGCGAGTTGCGATTTGTTGAGAATGGAGGAAGGGCTTTGATGGACAGATGAAAAAAAAATAAGAATTACAGGGCGGGCGCAGCAAAGAGGTTGAAGCTAAAACGGATTAACTGATGAAGAAGCGGAGCGGGATATCAAGGAAAGGGATCGCGCTGAGGTGGACCGGAGGGAAGCCAGAAGAAGGGGGGGAAAAAAAAGAGTTCTCGTTCATCAGGAGCCACTGGGGCCAGGCACCGTGGCATTCTCGAGGCGGCACGGGAAAAGGATTGTTCGGGGCGGAAGAGTGACGAGTGGCTTGAGTGGCTGGGTGATGTGACTTCAATGTTGTCTTTCGGGGTCCAGGCCGCCTGTGGTTGACGGCGCACGCCGCACCTCCAGCGGCATTTGGCCCCTGAGACCAGCAGTGACCAGACCGCCGATAATGCTTTGCAGATATGTTGTATTTCCTCCATGACTGAATGCTCCGAGAAAACATGGACCCACTCACAGTCTCCACAAACGCACCGACGGACCAATGGCGAGACACCAAATTCCTGCCCAACAATTCCGTTTGGAGAGGATCCGATTGCTGGAAAACGTTGTCCGGTTCTTTCTGGTCCTCTGGCCTTGTGGTCATCCATTTTGCCTGGGAAGAAAAAAAAAGTCATTGTCATGATAATTGAGTCCACGCGCCCGCGCAGTGCACCCTGCAGGTCCTCCTGCCCGAGCAAGTCAACACGCCGACCTCGCACAATTTGCCGAGTCCATGGCCAACATGCCTAACCCTAACCCTAACCCTAACCCATGGCCAACACGCGCCTCCACTTTCAACACCACCTACAGCGTCGCGCCATGCCCATCACGCCCGCCGAGCGAGCGGTGCCCTTTGAGCTTAACGCCGCGTACACAGACCCGAGCGAAAGTCCATGAGGATACCACGATTCTTTTGCGTTGACTCGGGGTGATGAGTGGACAAGAAATTGCGCCGTGACTCGTAAGGGTACGCGGGGTGTCGGCCCATATGTTCGGGATGAATTACCCATGATACAAGCGGACAGGATGGATGTAAAGACACGTACAAAAAAGTAGGTACCTACTTAAGTACTAACCTAGTACTCATCTTCAGTACCGAGGTAGGTACTAGCTGCGCGGACCTATCTCTTGGTGACAGCCTCCGCCAAATTCTATCATAATTGTGCGTTTCATAACTATAATATGCTGTCTTATAATACATTATAATACTTCCAGTTGCTCAAAATTATCACTCATCTGTCACGGGCTGTCACCAGGAGCAGGTGTGGCGCGCGTAAGGCATGCACGATAACAAAAACGACGTGGAGAGGCCACGACAACCCCCTTCGACGGCACTTCAATGCTCCGCGCCGTTTCACACGCTTCCTCATTCTTACTTCATATTTCTCATGTCTCTCCATGTTCTCTTTTTTCCTCTTCTCTTCTTCTTTGTCTTACTAGCTGGTATCCACTGGTCATCAACTGGGCCTAGGTTCTGCATATCATACCGCTTGATGTCGACAAGGCTACACCATTGTACTCATCCACATTTCTTTCATCGCTCGTTGGGAACTACTTACTATTAGCCCTCCCCCAATAACTTGTTATACAGGTGTGGATAGTACAGAGGTGTAGCCTCCTCAACACCAAAGGGATGGATGTACGTACTTGCGCACGTACCTCCGCATCTACACGTGTACCCATCCACATTTTTAGACCACCTCAACCTTCAACGACATCACATCTAGGCTGATAAATGCTCGGATCCACATCCGAGTGCTCATGTACAATGGCCCCTCTTGGATCATCTACCTTCTTTGCCAGCCCAAACTCCATCGGGCATGTTTGCCAGACGAAAAGCTGGCGTGGCGTAACGGACATGAGGACCTGGTGTCGTGCCTGACCGCTCTTCTGCCAATGGCGTAGACGGTTGTCATCATTTGGGCCCAAGGCGAGCCCGACAATCGCGAGCGTTTGGTGAAAGCAACAACATTGGACCCCCTTATGATGAGCATTTATGTGTTTTATTTCATTTTCTGTCCTTTTTTTTTTCTTGTCAACATCTATCCATACGGGCTTGCATTCAGCCGCAATCTCATTGTATGTAGACTTGCACATTTTCCCCCATACAACATTGAAGGCATCAACTGCCCACACCATCTGGAGTGCCCATGCACCGGCTTCATCACCACCTCGTCGCCATCTACCGTTTGGAACTTCCGCCGCCAATGTCTTGTCCCAGTCTGTAGCTCGTCACCTTTTCCCACTCAATCTTTTGTCTCGTCACAGGCAGCTGTCTTCGCAGGCCCTTGAACGCACCCTCGCTGAGGTTCACAAAGCTCTTGTTCAGTTCCTCCTGGTATTTCTTCTCGCCGGTCGAGATCTCCTTGGCAATGCCAGCCCCCGTCCCTGATGGCACTGTCACCGTGACGGGCTTATTCGTCAGCAGACGGACGTTGCCGTCTTCATAGTAGTGCACGTCGACCTTGATCGAGCCCTCCAGGGTCCCGGAAACTGGATCGAAAACGTATAATGATCGCCACCGTCCGTTCCTACAATAACGTCAGCTATAGCTTTTTTTTTTGCGAAGAAAAGAAAAGAAAAAGAAAAAATCTCTTCTCTCTCTCTCTCTCTTNTNTNTCTCTCTCTCTCTCTCTCTC
>AFRA01000880.1:0-16490 GCA_000223055.1 Claviceps fusiformis PRL 1980
AAAGGTATTACTATATATAGAGAGAGGTAATGCTAAGCTAATTAGAACTAACTAAAAATTCCTTTATATAACTAGAACCTTTAAAATAATAGGCTCCTTTATTACTATAATTTAAAAGGATTATACTAACTTTATATTCCTTAAAACTATATAAAAGCCTTCCTTTAGCTAACTTATAATAATACTTATTACTTTAAAGTAAGGAGAATAGCTAAAAAGCTTTCTATAATTTACTTTCTATATATAAATAGCTAAATATATACCTATATAGTATATTATAATATTTATAGAGAAAATATAGTTTTTTAATCTTAAGCTCTAAAGGAAGTAAAACCCTTTTAAATAAGGCCTATACCTTTTTATAGTATTTTATTAAATTTTATTATAAATATACTAAAAGTTAGCTTAGAAAATATAATATAGGCAGTAAAAGGATTCACTACTTATAACTTACTTTATTTAGTTAACTATTTCTTTAGTAAGAAAATAATTCTTATTCTTAGCTATAAAGAGTATTTAGTAAAAATCTAAGCTAAACTTTTACTAAAAGGACTTTACCTTACTAACTAAAAATTATTATAAGAAATTATTAGTAATAAAAACCTTAAGTTTATTTTTAACCTTTAAACTATACTTTTTTATAAGTTAAAAGTAAAATTTTTTATAGTAATAGTATATTACTTATAAACTAATAGTATAGCTAAGTATAAAAATTAAACTATAATTATTATAGTATAATATTATACTATAACTAACTTAAATATCCCTTAGCTTTTAATACTTTTAGCGCTTTAATACTATTTTAATAATATAGCTATAGCCTTAATTAACTAATTATTTAATAAACTTATACTTAGTTATAAACTACTTATAGTAATAAACCTTTTTTTAAATTTAAATAAATTTATTATAAACCCTAAAAATACTAACTTATTAATACTTTAAAAGTTATATTAAAGAAAAGCTAAATATATTATTATAATAGTAGCTATACTTATAAAAATTAAATATAACTCTTAGTATAATTTAGTAAATATTAATATAGGGAATATAGTATACCTTAGGCTATACTTAGAATATAAGCTTTTAAGTAAGCTTAAAAAAAAAATAGTTTCTTTAGTATACTAAACTATATAAGGTTTTAAAGTAAATCTCTTTTTTCTCTTTTTACCTTAACTTTTTACTAACTTTAAGGGTTTATTTAATAGTTTTTATAGCTTATATTTAAAAACTATAGTAAAGTAAAAACCTTTTTAAAAAAAATTAAGCCTATATTATTACTAATAAACTTAATTAAATTAAAAAAAGTAAATTACTAGGAAATTAAAAGAATTTAGAAATATTATATATAATTTTTTTAAAAAAAAAATAAAAAGCCTTATATTAATTTCTTAATTTACTAAAATAAATACTTTACTAAAAATAATTAGTAAATTTCTAAAAAAGATATATATATTAATACTACTAAAATAGTTAATAAGTACTTTACTATAAATACTATTAATTAAAATAAAAAATACTATAAGAAAAGTTTTATAGTGCCTTTTAATTAATAAATATTCTAAGTTATACTAGCTTTATATTTAATTTTATAAATATATATAAGGAATTCTCTATTAATAAAAAATATTAATTACTTTCTAACTCTTAGTATATTATAAGAGCTTACTTTAAGCTTACTTTTATAAAAGCTTTATTAAAATATATAAAATTCTTTACTTTCTATACTTATTTACTTTCTTTCTTTACTTTTTTTTTTATTTTTTTATTTTTTTTTTCCTTAAAAATTTATATATTACTACTTTTTTTTCTTATATTAATTATTTAGATTAATTTATAGCTTTTATTAACTTATATAAATATATTACTTAAACCTTAAACTTTCCTAAGCCTTTTTATAATATATTAAATCTACTAACTAAAGGTTATTAGTATTAGTTTTACTAATTATTATACTAAACTTTAGTAGAAGTTAAGCTAAGAAAAGTATTAAAAATAATGGAGGTGGGTGCTATAGAGCACAGCTTACTAAGGTAGTGGGCTTAGTGAGCGTGCACGTACAGATCCACTGCTCTACAGAGCAGAGCACTGCAGCAAGCTACAGTCCACTATATCTCACGTAAAATGGAAGCTTTTGCGTTGCTTTTAGCACTATTTAATTCACTGAAGAATTTACAATAATAATATCCAATAAAAATTATATCTAATATCTGACTTTGCAGGTGTGCGTGGCTGGCAAGAGTGATTTTGACGGTCCGTACGGTCGGCAGCTGTGAGGGGGTTTTTCACTTCCTTCCCTCACATACCCACCGACCTTATCAGTGGATCCTAGTCGCTAGCTAGGCTTCGTAAGCCACTTTCTATTTTCTATAAAATTCATTTATATAGAAAAACAAAAAAATAAACTTACAGCTATATAAATTAGCTACTAATATGCTTACAATCAGTTAACTTAGTGAAAATCAACGCATAACACTAAAAAACTGATTTTTAGATATATATATAGAAAGAAAGCCTAGAATTTAGCAATAAAGAATCTAGTTCTAAGACTTTTTATAAATTCCTTCTTATTGAGAAAAACAGTAAAAAACACACATTATAGGGTAGCCACCTTCCCTAACTAAGCAGCCGTTAGCTAGCTTAGTCACATCCTTTAATCCGTTCCTCTGTATCTTTGCTAGTTACCTTACAAATCTAACCTAAAGACTAGGCCTACCTTACAGCTGTCAGTCCGACTGCGTAGCTGTCAGAATGAGCAAAAAAGGTCGAAAAGTGAGGATTTGTGGGGACCCTGCAGCTGCGAGCCCACATACGTGACCTTTGGTCGGAATTCCGTGGTTATGCCGCCCGCGCGCGCGCACGCTTGCCGGCTTGCACTGGCTTACAAAGCCCCCTATAAAGTGCTTCTATTAGCGCTATAATTATAGCACTAATAGTGAGGAATCCCCTATAAATAACCCTGTTATTTTTAACAAAAAGTATTAGTAAAATATATATAGTAAACTCCTATATTTTTCCCTATCCTTATATATCTAAGCCCTTATTAGGCCTTATTCTTACTAATAGCTTTTTATAAGCTTTTTAAAGAAATTAGCCTTTAAACTTAAGAATAGTATAAATTTTTATAATATTAACTTAGCTAACTTATTAAAACTTATATTTAATCTTTATCTTTAAAAGATTAGTATTTTAACTAGCTAGCTAAGAAACACTTATACTACCTAAAATAGTAAGTTTTATAATAAATATAGTAATAATATAAGTATACTTTATATTACTCTTTAGACTATTATAGTTAATTATAATAAGGATAAGAATATTTCTAATATAAGTAATATAAATAACTAAGGGATAGGTAATACTAAGGGTATTAAAGCTTAAGCCTTAGTAAGCTAATCCTTAATAAATATAATTAGTAAACTATTAATTATTATTAGGGATATAGTAAAGTATATTACTAGTACCTTAATATACTAATATTTCTATTAGTTTAAAAAAGCTAATAATAAAATATATAAACTTTATAATAAATTAAATAATATTAACTTTATAGCTATAGTTAATATAAAGAAAAATTATATAAAGTAGTAATATATTAATAAGTAAGGCTTTAAAAAAAAGAATTAAGCTTTTAAAGATACTCTTTATATCTATAGTATAGAATTTACTAAAGCTAAAGCTAAAATTAGCTAAAATAAATTTAGTATTAAGAAAAATAATTCTCTTTATAAGCTATACTTAAAAGTAATAGCTTATTATATTAATATTTTTAAAGAACTTAATACTTAAAGTAGTAAGGCTATAGTAATTACTATAAAAGGTAATAAAGCTTAAGCTAAAGGTAAATTAAAACTTTTAATTATTTATACTACTTATAACTCTCTTTAAATAGCTATTTTTATTTAAAAGAATAGGGATAGTTATAAAAACTATTATTAAATCTTTTAGCTTTTAGCTAAAGCTATTATTATTACTAGATATATAAGTAATACCTTTAGCTACTTAAATAAAACCCTTAGTAGCCTTTTAATAATAATTAGTAAGTTTTACCTTATAAAGATTCTTAAACTAAGCGCTTATAAAGCTACTATTACTATTAAGTAGTTATTAAGTATATAGAATAAAGTCTTTATATATATTATAGTATTAAAGATAGCTATAAAAGCCTAATAAACTATAGTAAACTATTTAAAATATATTATAATAGTATTAAAAGCCTTATAAATATTTATAATATTCTAAAAACTAAAACCTTAGGGATAATTAATATTAAAATTAAGGAAATTACTAAATCTATATTTATAGTAAAAGCTATAAAGAATATAGAATCCTACCTTATTATATTAAAGAAATATAAATCTACTATAGCTACTTTAATCTTTACTATTAAAACCTTTATTAAATTATTTTAAATTAAAGTAAAAGCTATTAAAGCTAAGGTATAAACTATTAAAACCTTAATAGCGCCCTTTATAAATACCCTTAGGTTATTTATTATAATATATTCTAATAAGTATAATAAGGTTAATACTTTAACTCCTTAATTAAAGTATTTTATATATAATAATTATTAGCTAGCTAATATAAATAACTTAATAATTATATTATAAAAAAGGGATTTTAATAATTTATTTAATAAAATATTTTAATATTTCTATTATTTTTTATATTATTATTTTAATAGTATTTTACTATATAAATTCTAATAGTTATATAAATATAAGTAATTTTAAATATTTTATATTACTTTTTACCTTAAAGAGGCTAAAGTTAGTAGGAAATATAATAATTTAGTAAAATAATTTTAATTTTATAACTTTTATAATTAAAAATATAGAATCTCTATAGAATTCTACTTATAATTAGTTAATATTAAGGTAAATAAAATATATATATACTCTTAACTTTAAGCTATAAAAACTATATTTTTATTATATAGAAAATATTACTAATACTAGCGCCTACCTTAGGTTATAAAATACTATAATATTTTAGTTTTTTATTTACTTAGCTAAGGCTATAGCTTAAATACCTAAGTATACTATTAAGTATAAAAATCTTACCTTATTATAATATCTTTATAACTCTTTTTTAATTAATAATATTATTACTTTTTTATTATAAGCTACTTCTACCCTTTTTTTTATTATTATTATTAATATTTTTTTTATACTTAATTATACCCTTTACTATTCTTTTAATAGCTACTTTTTTATATAGAATTATTATTTTTCTTATATAATTATATAAAGTTTCCTTAGTTTTAATATAAAAACTATTATAATTAATTATATAATACTAACTTTACCTTAAAAAACCCTTTTAATTAAAAAGGAGATTAACTAAAATTATAAAAAAATACTTAATCTTTTTACTAAACTAAGTAATATATATTTTAAGGCTTATTATAGTATTAATACTATAGGTAGTATATAATAAATAAAAAAACTTTTTATCTTTAAATTATATTATATTATAACTATTAAGAACCTTATTAAAAAAGGTTTTTATAGAATATTCTTACTTTATAAAATTTATAAATTATATTACCTTTTAATAAATAATAGCTTACTAAAGCTAAATATAGCTTTTACTTACTATATTATAAAACTAAGTATAAATACTTTTATTTAGCTACCTTTAATTATTACTATTTATATTAATAAAACTTTTATTAAGTAAAACCTTTAAGCTTATACTAAAAATAATATTAAAAATATAATAAATCTTTATAATAAAATTATTCTTTTTAAAATCCCTTAAGCTTAATAGCTTATTAATTTTTTTATTTATTTTATTAAAGCTTATAATTATATTAGTATTAACTATATTTTTATTACTTATTATAAACTAATAAAAACCTAAGCTAATATTTTTATTAAGTATTATTTATATTTAATTAATATATATTATAAGGTTCTTTATATTAATATAGAAAGAATCTAAATACTTACTACTAGTATTTAAATACTAGCTAATAGGATAGGCTATAATATATATATTAATAATACTTAAAAGGATTAATATAGTATAAATACTAATAAAACTAAGTAAAAACTTAACTTTAATATAATATATTTTTATAAAAAAGTAGGTTTTATTTAATATTAAAAGGAAGCTAAGGCTATAATTATAACCCTTAATATTTATATTTTTAATACTATAGCTAATTATTAAAAATAAAAAATCTTTAAGAGAATTCTAATTAACCCTATAGTTTAATATACCTTAGCTAGTAATATCTACTTTATAATAATATACTAAAACTATACTATAAACCTTAATAACCTTATAGCTAATAAAGCTATTAATAAAAAAAAAGCTATTAGTAATAATAATATATTTATAAGTAATAGAAATAAATAATAATAATATAGAATATAGTAGTATATTAAGGGTAAACCCTAGGGGGTATAATAGTTTTATAAGGAATATAAAATATTATACTAATTTTACTTATCTATATTTTCTTTCCTTATTAATATAACTTTTATAGGTTAAGCTATAACCTAGCTATATATAAATTATATAGCTTTATTTCTTTTTTTTTAATTCCTTAGCTTTATAGATAAGCTACTATAAGCCTATCTTTTTTCTTTCTTTTTTTTTTTTTTTATTTAAATAGCTTAAAATAAGCTATATTTTTTTTTTATAAAAAGGAGAACTTATTATAGTTTATTTCTAAAGGTAAAACCTACCTTATAAAAAAAGGGTTCTACTATATATAGCTAAAGAGAATAACTTTAACTATATATATACTTAATTACCTACCTATAACTTAAGTGTTCCTTCTTTTTATAACTTTATAACGTACTACACCTATTGTGTGAGTACCCCCATTTACGTGTGACATCCAGCACGTAACACTCTCTCTCCTTTTTATTTATTAGCTTTTATTCTATAAGCTTTTTTTATTTTATTTATTTAATTCTTTTTATAAGCTGTTTTTATATAATACTAGGATAGCTAGCTAAACTTAGTTATGATACCTTCCTTTAGTTAGATAGATTTCGCGTCCCACTATATGTATATGTGCTCAAGTAGACCACATCTGTCTAACATTTGCAAAAAAAATAAAATAAAATAAATAAATAAATAAATAAATAAATAAATAAATAAATAAATAAATAAATAAATAAATAAATAAATAAATAAATAAATAAATAAATAAATAAATAAATAAATAAATAAATAAATAAATAAATAAATAAATAAATAAATAAATAAATAAATAAATAAATAAATAAATAAATAAATAAATAAATAAATAAATAAATAAATAAATAAATAAATAAATAAATAAATAAATAAATAAAATAAACTTCAAAAAAAATACATTCCATGCTGTGAGCAGTAAGCACAGGCCTGGGTGGTGAATTCATGCACAATGAAGTCGAAGCTAAGGATTCTCGTCGGTGTTGTTGCCCTTGATGGCTGGGAAATGGTACACCCGGGAGAAGACCCTGCTGCCTTTTTGTAGTTGTAGTAGTAGTTGTTGTCATGTATTGTTATGAATATGCTTTTCTTCTGCTATTCATGGTTCTTTCTCTGTTTGCAACTGCATGCAGTTCTCGTGTGTACAAGCGTTTGGGAAACGGAAGAGGGAATGCAAGTGGCGACATACATACACTATGTACATTATATGTAAAATGACAATTCATTTTGACCGATCGAGGGCGCAGATTTTTCTAAAAACAAAGAAAAAAATGCGTGATAAATCCGTGAAGAAATGTATATAAATATTGTATACTCTTATAGCAGATATATCATGGCTGTAAAATGCTAGTACATGAAATTTATAGTCTTTTTTTTCTTCCATTTGTTTATTGGCTTGGGTGACTGGGTCAGGCGGAAAGCTTGATGGCAACACCTCTTGGCTGGCAAAAAGAATTGGTCAAGTCACCGTATTGCGTGCCGGATACGGCACGTAGGTTGTTGGCATCAAGGCCATGAGATGACGAACGTACAAGTCACAGTAAGGTGGTCAAGACTCAAATGTATGTATTAGTCTTTCTTTGTTGGGGACGGGCCGTGGACGCTACCCTTATATGGTAGTGCCCTGGACCGTACACACTGCATGTGATAAGCTTCTGAACTGTGTCGTTCTCATTGGCAAGTCAGCAAGACAAGACTTTGTCAAGCACGTCGTGCATGCGTCTCACATGAACCGGCGGCTGGTCGAACAAGTTAGAGGGGCTGGGGACTGAGGTTGCTTTCACTGTGGTCAGGTGTTTCGTGGGACAAGGCATCCGCATCGCTCGTGGAGCACGGGGGATGCATTGCACCGTCTTGGTTATTGCCCACTTCCGCGGCGGCGGTGACCGCGATTCTTACGCTTCTGTTGCAAATCAGGGATCCAAGGTTCGAAAATGGCGGCCGCTGGCGACTACTCCCGCGGCTTGCTATTAGAAGCGTCCGAGTTGTGGGAGAGTGACACATGAGAAGCGCGAATGTCCGTCCCAAAGCTGTTCTATGGCTGGCGGTGCTTTACCACCTCTCAAGGTGCGGCTCGTCTCTCTGCTGCGGTTGATAGCTCGGCTCTGTGTCTTTCTCTTTAGGCTCGGTCTCCCGTATGGCGAAAGTCAGAGCGGTTAGCCATCAATTACTTGATTTGTGTGGTTGCATATCCAGGCGTATTAGATGACTAGTCAACATGCTCAATACCCCCCCTTGATAGATGGGAGAGTATGCGTATTATTGTCGAAAATTCGGGCTGAAGCTGGCTGTCTAGCAGCAGGTTTTTGATTGCTCCGGCTCTCTGCGTATTTGTTTTACGTGACTTGCATGGAGAGGTTCGCGGTTTGTGAGAGTGCTGGCCCGAGGATGATGGAAGCAACGGATATGGTACAGCAGTAGGGGCGACGACTGTCGAGATGATTTTCTGTGGCATTCCTAAAGGAAAAAATTAAATTCATTCCATTAGAAAGATGGAAAAAGGAAAAAAAAAAAACCTGGGCCTGTTATACTAACTGAGATGGTGTTTCGCACGTGTGTTCGAAAGCCAGCTTGGCCCAGACGGCAATGAGTGTCGGTTCGTATTGCATGTTTCGATCTTGAGTCTCCTGGCAGTGACAGGATTGCCTGGCATCATCTTACCGCAGACTCGGCAAGATCTCTCATGACGACTTGCCACTAGGTCGTAACCTGGCCTTGGTGTTTAACGGATTATGAAACAAAAACAGGCTCCTAAAGGATTGGCTCTGGCCCCACATCGGCGGTAATCACGCCCCTCACGCGCCAACGTGACAAGGTATCGCGTCTGGGCCATCATTAGCGCCGATACACGTGCTAGAGGATCCACCGGGCGGGAAAGCGCCCGTCTCTCGAAGCCTCGAAGCGCACAAGCGCACAAGCGCACCCTTTCTAGCCCGTTTCGGCTAAATCCACGCCGCTCCCACTTGACTTTCTCGTCACTCGTGAGTTCAAAGTGGTAAGGTCACCAAGGTGCCAGGACTGGGCTTCTCAGAGAAGCAAGCACCACAGCAGCAACCGACCATGGATGAAGCATCGATACTTAACAGACGACCATAGAGTTCCGCAGTCTGGACGGATCCTCGGCAAAGTGCTACGAGTCTACCACCATAACTATTGACCCCAAGCATGACAGAGCTGGGGGGAAAGACTCGAGACACTCTGTATGATTGGATGTCCTTATTTACTTTATCTGGAAGTGAGAGCTCGCTATGTACGCCGAGGAAGCTCTATTGGCGCGGCTCAACATATCCGTGTTCCACATCTGACATCTTCAACTAGGAACTTCTCATGTCGATAGTGTGACCGGCTCGGCTGTTCATGTTATTTCAGGCGCTGCACCCAGAAATTGGTGCTTCGACCAAACATCTCAGTAGAAGCGGCCGTTTAAAGACGACCGCAGCTCGACAACACAGGACTCGGAACGCAGAAATGACGTCGTTGGATAGGGAGGTCGTTCTAAGTGCGGCGCAGACACACGTTCATTGACATCCCGAACAACAATGGGGAGGCAGTCTTCGCTGCTTCACTGCTTCGGCTGTCTAGACAGGTTGCCTCCAGAAGATTGGCGCAAGTTTCTTGTCTGCCTCGGATCTAGGAGAAGCTCTGGTTCAGAGGGCGGAAGAGTTATGGCTGTTAATGATTCCGAGGACGTAAGTAACATGAATGGCTCGTTGGTTCTTATGGCATGGCTAATACTGTTATGGTTTTGTTTTCTGATAAAGAGGAGAGCGTAGTCATCGTGGTGGACAAACATGCTGGGCTTTTGCCATCAGAGTATGAGCAGCAGGATTATGTGGCAAATGTACCGCCTGGTAGGACGTACACACTCTCTCGCTCTCTTCCCCCTGCTTCAGCTTCTTTCACCTGGCTAACACAATCCTTCAACCAGTACATCATCTATGCGACGTATTCAAACGTCCGGGCGCGCATGACGAACCCCACCTCCCACGAGCAGCTCATTCACTGCTACGACCATCTCAGACAGAGCATCATGTGCGTCAGGATCTTTCTTGAACCGGATCCAGGTAGTCCTCTTCGCAGACATCATAGCGGTGCTACCAGCACATAAGCAGGGATTTTGACGTTTTATTTGGGTCCAGTACACGAAGAAGGGCAGATTGATTAGCCAGTGAACTACTCTTCATCTACTCCTGCGAGTAAAGACGTAAAAAGTCGTGCATTCTATCACCCACTTGGTGGCGTGGCCTCTAGCCTCGGATGAGTTGTAGCCATGGCCAAATAGCACCAATGGTCCTGAGACTCTTACAAGCTAGGGGGTCTAGTCCAAAGTTGAGGGTGCTATCAGCGCAGTGAAGAAGTCTCTTTCAACTAGGTTTTCTGCCACCTATTAATTCACAGGTCCTTCGCTTCCTTTACACCTGTGTAGTTGACTCTACCTGTTCAGCTTGTGACTAATGTGGCGCGTTACTTCCAGAGGCTCACGTCATCCACAGGGTTCCATCCGGATGGTCGGTTTTCATCGTTATGAGGCCGGAGAGAACTGGCACCAAATACGTTCACGATTCATCTTGTCGACTTGTATGCACGCCTAGAAAGAGTCCGTACACCTACTGCGGACCATCTCCGCTACTTCTTCTCAGCAAGTGATCCATGACATGAAATTGTGAGTGTCAGGACCCATTTTACCCGGTTCCGATGATGCAGTGCACAGAGCAAGCTGAGTTTGATCGACGTAGGTAGATGATTTGCTGCATGAAGAAGAAGCGCGCAAACTCGACGAGATTGTCTTTTCTGGGAGGATTTGTAGTGCCTGTATTCTTTGAACCACCTCATGGACATGCAAAAAAGCATTGACTGACACAATGGTAGCGAGAAACAATGGTAAGGCATATAAGGCCTTTACTGTGAATGATTATTGCTGTCTGTCTTTGTTTTTTTTTCGTTTATATTTTTTTTTCGTGTTTTATATATTGATACATATACATATTTATACTAACATGTATGCATATATATACCTGTATGTATACCTATATGTATGCTTATATATATTTATATGTATACCTGTTGATATACACACCTCCATTCATCTTCATCATTCACACTGACTCCTTAACCAGGAATGGGTAGTCCTTCATCTCCCCTTACGAAATCTGCAAACGACATCCTTGATCGTCAGCGTCTCCCCCCTCCCCGGGACTTACGTAAATGACATGCGGATCAGATGCTGAATTGAGCGAGGTGCGTAAGCAGCTTCGTCATGACATGCTTCATGAACGTGTGTCTCGTTCACGAACCATGACTTGCGGCAAAATCGATGACGCAAGATCGGCGTCTGAGATGCCAAGACACGTTGGGTGGCAGCGAAACGGCTCGTTCCAACAACGAAGACGGCTGGCTGTGCAAGGCGGCGCTGGAGGAAATGGAAAACGAAGCCCGCACTGATGATGGTCATGGTGGGAAGGGGCGGCTTCGCTTCCAAGATTTGTTCGAGTGTGATCCAGAGGGCGATCCCATACACTGGGGATTCACATCCTGGGATGACTTTTGCGTGCGGCAGTTTCGAAACATGGGCCAGATACGCCCGGTTGCATACCCAGACAAGCCAGAATGGGTGGCCAATGTATGTGAAGCCCGGCCCATGGTCATCCAGCCCGACATCAAAGAATACGACACATTCTGGATCAAGGGCCAGGACTACTCGGTCGCCGAGATGCTGCAACACCATCCTCTGGCACATCACTTCATCGGCGGAACCGCATTCCAATCTGTCTTAAAACAGACTGCCTACCATCGATGGACATCCCCCGTATCCGGACACGTGGTTCATGTCCAATCCGTCAAGGGAACGTACTTCTCGGAGCGTCAAACCTACGGATCGTCCAGCGGGCCTCTTGTGTCTCCCCTGATGAACCAAGTCTACTTGAGCCATATCGCCACGCGGACAATCATCTACATCGAGGCAGAGCCACCCGTGGGCATCATGTGTTTCGTGGCCATTGGCATGGCAGATGTGTCGACCTGCGAGGTGTCCAAGGCCTTTGACGGCGACGTGTTGCCGCGGCCTGTAAGAAAGGGTGAAGAGCTGGGCATGTTCCATTATGGCGGCTCGAGTATTTGTCTTTTGTTTCGAAAGGGTCTGAGGCTGGCGTGGGTGGATGGTGCGATTCCGGGGACGTCGGGTAAGAATCTGGCTGTCCGTAGTGCCTTGGCGATGGCATATGAGATGGAGTGGCGTTTTAGATGAAGGAGCGTGACTAATTTTTTAGTATTCTTTTCGGAGCCTGAGTCAGACCTGTGCGGACGTCCAAGACGGACAGTGACGCCGATCAAGATACAAAGGATTGTGACAACGCCAACAGCATCTCGTTCATGGATCGTTTATATGTATGTATATGACTGTATTTACTCGAAAGGCTCTCGAATTACAGGTCATCAGAAAGAGAATTCGAGGCTAAATGAAGAAATACACGACCCTCATGACTCCATGCGACTCTTCTCGGGGCTTACGTAGCTGCACGGCCTTATCGTCCGCTCCGACTTTACGAGAGGAAAGCTCCGGTTACTTGGCAAATGATTCGTTCATCATCCAGGGCTTGAAGCCAGTCATGTACTTGAGCTGGTTGTAGGTCATGGTGCCCTAGTAGGAAACGGTTTCGAGAGATCTCGTTCGAACATAGCGTGCAGAACGCTGTGGTTTATTGCGCGAGGAGTAGTCTGTTGTAGCTAGTGAGTTGTTTTTTTTTCTTTTTTTTTCTTTGTCTTTTCTTCTTATCTTCTTTTTTGTCTTCTTTTTTGTCTTCTTTTTTGTCTTCTTTTTTGTCTTCTTTTTTGTCTTCTTTTTTGTCTTCTTTTTTGTCTTCTTTTTTGTCTTCTTTTTTGTCTTCTTTTTTGTCTTCTTTTTTGTCTTCTTCCTTTTATCCTTTTATCCTTTTATCCTTCTTTCTTTCTTTCTTCTTTCTTTTATCCTTTTAAATACTATTTTAATCTCTATGTTATTATCTTTCACCCCCCTTTCATTCTTATTAAACCCTCTACAGACTATTTAATAGAGTCCCTAACTCTCCAAGCTCTCCTTCACTTCAGAACATGCAATATCCTAAACAATCCTGTTATAATCAGACAGAGCAGAGCTATGGCTGGTGAACATCGTGCGCAAAGGCAGGCAAGCTAAGGAGGAGCGCAGCTTCCCGTTTTATATCTTTATAGTGAGGCAATTCTATGGAGAACTCGTATGATCTAAAATCTTATTAGTTGCTTCTAAAAAGATACTTCGTAGCGACTTCTTAATAGAACTCTAATGTTTAGCGATACACACTGCAGGAGCAACTTAGTGGTAAAAGACTTTGCACTACAGGGGGGGGGGGTTGCTTATGGCAGCGCTCTAGAAAAAACACTGCCAGTTAGCGAAGAAGCTGACGAAACGGAGAAACAAAGAAACAGCTTGCGAAGACAAAGCTAATAGAAAAGAGGGAAGAACACCTAGCGAAGAAGGTGACGGAAAAGGAAAACAATGGCTAGCAAAGAAGGTAAGCTTATAAAGAAGAGGCAATAAAAAAAAAAGAAAAAAGAAAACAGCTTATAAGAAAGAGGGGATAAAAGAAGGGGAAAATACCTTGAAAAGAAGCAGAGGGGAACAATATATACTAAAAAAGGTAATCGAAAAGGTAACATATATCGATATAGATAGATAGAAGGGGAGTTATTTTTGGCTAAAGGAGTCCGACACTTTGCCTGCCTCTATGATGCCGATAAACTCGGGCAGCCATAAGCATCTAGTAAATACAATAACGGCAACTAAATCTCTGCGAAAGTTGTCCCTGAATGCAAATAAGTCAGTCCTCTTTATATGAGGTAAAGAGTTTACACAAAGTATAGAGGGAAATACCAGCAGCATAGTACAGGCTGCGCATTCTTCTCGGCCGTATGGTCAAACGAGTCCTCAAAGCACAAAAGAATCACTTGCTTTGTCGAAATAAGTGAGCACAAAGTGACAAAACAAAGTCGAATTAGGGAAATAAAGAAGTAGGCTATCCTGGAGTGATCTACTAGTGTACGATACAAAATAAAGAAGAAAATAGAAAATGAAAGAAGTAAGAGAAGTAAAAATAATAAAAAGAAAGGAAACTCACGTTGCGTGAAAAATAAATACCCTCAGTCTCGGCATAATGTTTCCAAATACAATTCGCGCTGGAAAAACAGAGGGGTGACGCTTCGTCTCTGCTTCTCGAACCTAGAGCGAGGGTACAGCCCCTAAATGACGGTCTTGATGCAGGGGATTTACATCACATGGCGCCATATAAGCGTCAGTGTACTTCAAGGCAGCTTTCCTCATATGTCAATCAGGATTGGTCAAGACCTTCACTCATCGGCGTATGTGTAGCATTGGAAGAGATTCATAATTGCAATGTTACTCCGAGGCATGTTGTTTGTCACGATCTATATATGCACAGGAACTCATCATGCGCGTTCACACTCGTTGTCGGCAACACCACCCCACGCATGAGTGTAAGGCGAGCCAGTCTCGTCTTCTACGACGTATCAAGTAACGAGGGAGTCAAGGAACACAAGGGATCATTAGGAAGGAGGAGAATGCTAGAGAATATAACGCCTGTGGCTTTTTTTTTTAAAAAAAAAAACAATAAATTTAAGAAATATTGAAACGAGAAGGAGAAGAAGAAAAATTAAGAAGAGGAGAGAAAGAAAGAGAAAGAAAGAAAGAAAGAAAGAAAGAGGGAAGGAGGGAGGGAAGAAAGAAAGAAAGAATAAAAAAAGATTTAAAAAGGAATATATATTAAAAAAAGTAATTAGCTTATCTTTTACACCTAAGACCTCTCTTCTCCTGCTGCGCACGTAGGAGTGAGAATCGAGACTAAGACAGCTGATCCCACGACAGTCTCACAAAATTATTCACGGCCAGCTTCTACCAGCTCTCATGACCGCAACCCAGATCCGCAATCTCAAGCAACGCCTCGCCTCTCTAACTGTACACTCTTTCCCATCGACGCTTCCCTCAACGCCGCCATCATGGGCAATACATTGCTGCATAATCACATAATAGAGCGCGACACCTTGCTGCTCAGATACAATGACCTACTCTGGCCAATATGGCTGCACAGACCGCAGGCATCTGTACGGTACTGGTGAACGCAACGGGAAGACGCTTTCGCATTAGCGTCAAGGCCATTGCCAATGTCATCATAGTCTATATTTTCTTGCTTTACTGTCTCGCGTATGGTGGGCACGTGTACCGGCCGTCCAGATCTTACACGCCACGGGTGAATCATGAAGTTGTCCGTGTTGAACTTGAGCTGGACCCAGATAGCATAACCAGGGCGAAAACCAAAACATTTCAGACACCGTCTTCTGGCGAACAAAGCAACAAATGCACCATCTAGTCCTTCAAACCCGCATTTCATCATTCATGCCCCCCCCCCCCCCCCCTTTCTCAGCCTCAGAAGCTCCTAGGCAATCCGGCTCAGCCCGTCTGAACCCCGATCTCTCGAGTCGAAACCGGAACTTTCTTGGGCCACCGCCTTGCCGTCCTCGATGGCCACCTCATCCTTCTCTTGAGTCGTTTGTGGTGCAGACATGACATACTCTTCCTTGTCAATGTGCTTAAAGATGAACCACTGTCATAGAAGGCGTTAGAAGAGAAGAAAACAAAAAAAGAAAAGAAGAAGAAAAGAAGAAGAAGAGAAAAAAAGAGGCACCGTCACAGAAGATGGCGGAGAAGAGAACATACAAACGAGACGGTGACAAGGACGCCCGCAATGGCTGGGCCGCCAAAGTCCCATACGAGGTAGGGGTCGACAATGACGGCCGACGTGGCCAGATTCACAATGTTGGCGAAGCCGTTGTTGAAGAGGAAGATTGCTGACACGAGGCCTCTCATGTTGGCGGGGGCGCGCGCGTAGGCGATTCCATAGGCTGCGAGGGTTAGTTTTCTGTCTTTGACTCTCTGTATCTCTCTTTGTTTCTTTTCTTTTTCTTTTCTTTTCTTTTCTTTTCCTTTTTTTTTCTTTTCTTTTCCTTTTTTTTTCTTTTCTTTTCCTTTT
>AFRA01000881.1:0-16484 GCA_000223055.1 Claviceps fusiformis PRL 1980
AATAGAATAGAGGAAAACAATAGAAAACAATGAAAAAAAGAAAAAAAGAAAAAGAAAGAAGAAGAAGAAGAAGAAGAAGAAGAAAAGGAAGAAGAAAAAAAAGGAAAAAAAGAAGGAAAAAAAGAAGAAAAAAAAAAGAAAAAAAAAACTAGAAATCTCGACCTGGCTAGCCCTCAGCATGGCAGATTGTCATAAATTGAACATCCAGTACACAGGCCTTATTCACCTAGATTCGGAAGAAAATGGTTTCCAGGTCAAACGTCACAACTGGCATATGAAACTCACCGTTGAGAACGGCGATCCGTGAAACCGCTCCTTGACGCATCGCTTGGTACGCGCTCTTGCGTTGCCAAATCACGCTTTCTCCCATGCGGACACTTTTGTGCATTGACGCGACAATATTCTTTGTTCTTGATGCTGTCTTCAAATCCACATCCACGGATGAATGTGCGCAACCATGTCTTGCCGGAACCCGTTCCGGCGTGCTACAGAGTTGAACGAGTGACTTTTGGAGATACGCCACCCATCGTGGACAATCAGCACTGCATGTCATTTGTCATTTTCTCGAGTTGAACAGGCAAATCTTGCAGCCCTCCCTGACCACTGACCGTGCATGACGATGACGACTACGACTACCACTCCTCGTAAACCGCCTGGTGTTCATAACACGTGCATGGCTTGGAGCAACGTTTTCTGGTCGGATGGGAACTGTGGTTAGACTTGTTTGATGATTAGGCACGCACCTTGTCTCAAACGCGGACCAATTTGTGTCACCAGCTTGTCTTTTGCAGTGCAGGTGTTTGCCTACCCTCCGCCTTGAGAAAAAAAAAAGAAGGCAGAACAGAAAGAGAGAACAGCAATCTCAACAAAGTTTTTGTTTTCTGTGCATACACAAATCTTAACAGAGAGAGAGAGAAAGAGACAGTTTGAACAAAGGACGTTTTATATGTATAAATACATCTTGACCGTTTGTAACTTAATCATCAAGGAAAAGGCGGCCCTGAATCTACAAGTTTACATTAGACATTGTTTTCTACTCATCTCGAGGTACGTGAAATAGAAATGACATCACATACGCACACGGCCAGCTACCATTGAGTCAGGATCCTCATGGACTCTAAACAAGAGTTGTTACATTCTGACCTGCAAAAAAAAAAAAAAAAAAACAAGAATCCCTAAAACCACCAGGGTTTCCGGCGACGTCAGCGCTCAGCCCAGTATTTCGAGAGCCGAGCAAAAAAAAAAAAAAGAACAACACAACAACATAAAAGACGACCCTCCCGCCAGAGGAAGACTCAGCAGTTCTCAAATTAGGGTTACGACTCCCTGGTGATGACAATGACGGACACGCATCTCCAGCAAGCTCTCGAGCATACCGAGATGCCTCGTTCGCTACCCATGCATCCATTCCAGGGCTACGACAAGCCGCATGACGGATGAGCTGGCTATCGAGGAGAGAAATCTCCTGAAAAGGACACAAGCTATCAGCCACGAGCCTCGCACGCAACTCTCCCGCCCCAACCGCCCCCTGCTCCAGTCTTTGATGGCTTGCTGGCTCCTGTCCGCTGGAGTTGGTGTTGCGATGGGGAAGCTGGCGTGGAAGGGAGGAGGAAGGAGGATATTTGGCATGCTTGCCAAAAACGGTGGTGGTGTTGGCTGTGGAGGTAGATCGATGGACGAATGAGATGGCGGTAAAGCATCTACTTTCGGCTACTAAGGAAATACGTTAGCATCTCTCTTCCTCCTATTTCTTATTCAATGTATTCCCCAGTCGTCCCTTTCTTCTCCTTCGTCTTGATCCCCCTGTTTCTTCATCTTCATCTCATGAAATACTTTTCTCCCAGCCCAGCCATGGTCCTCCATGCGTAATAATGAACATTTCTTTGAAAAACGGGTTCTGCAGTTCAATGTCTGCCTCGTCATGATACAAAACACCATGGAGTCGTCGCCATGGCGTATAGATCAGCGCTACTATGTGATATGCTGGGAATTCGATGACATTATCTGACCATACATGAGGCTTGATATCCGCATGTATACTCTTAGTGTCTTGGATCCGTTGGCGTTCTTTTTTCTTTTTGCTGTTTTTACTCCTCTTCTTGTTAATTCGTCCCCCCCTGTGGCTTCTTTGGAGACGTTGACTAGAGCTCAGCACAGCATGGAATAACAAGCAGACACGACACGGGATGCATGAACGACTGCCTTCAATGTGAAGTCGATGTGGTAGTGGCAGCATGTCCATTCGCCTTTTATGTGTATTTCATTCGCAGGGCTCTCTCGCCGCGGATGTGATGTTCCTTTGCGGATGCCCGTTTTTGGAAATGTGTGCTTCTTCTCGGTTTCAATTGAGCCAAAAGCGATGCAGCAGGACCGCGGGGTTTCTGGCTCGTTGGTTCGTTCAACGCTGTTTCTTCCGGCCGCATTTGCATTCTGTAGATGCATTGCTGATGCGTGTGCTCATCCGTCTGTTTGTGTTGAGTCCTGAGTCGGCAGGGCGAGGCGAGGCGAAGTCTGGGTTGCTCCTGCCACTCCAGGTGCCAACCAGCCTTTGCCAAGTGTTTGCCGGCTGGCGTGTCTTGGCATGGCCTGCCGCTTGGCGTTCTTGTGGCCACACCACATGCAAGTTCAACCATCGGATTCCGAAAAAGACAATGGCAAATTTCAGAACTTTGCCATGTCCGCATGTCTGATATCATGTATATGTCGACAGATGCCCATGAAGGCCCGTACATGACAGATTCCATGGCCTCAGCTTCTCTCTTCTTGTGTTCCATTTTCCTCTTTATTTCTCCAATAGTATTCCCCATCCCTTTTCCATCTTCCTCCTCCAGCCCTTCAAGGCCGCTCCCGAACCACAACCAGGCGGCATCGCCTCATCCCTCGTCACATCTCTTTGCACATCATGGAGAACGAATTTGGGCCATGTTCTCGTTTCTGCATCTCTGTTACAGCCCTCGACCGAAAGCACAGGTGGCAGCTTGACATATCCCGACTGCGGTCCCTTCCAGGACCAAATGCCTCTCAAGGCTGGACATGGCATGAACATGGCCACGTCAAGACGGCCAGTTCCGGATCTCTGGCATCACCAAAGCCAAAGCGAAGTTCTCGTCAACACCTTCTACGGCCCAGATTATCTTCCATCGCCACCACCGCCGCCACCAACTCGACCACCATTGAAAAGTGTCAAGCCATTGAGGTTCGTACATGTGCCTGCCCAGTGTCCACGACTCCCAACTTTCGAGCTTGTTGAATCCTCGACAAAACGACGCCATGCTGAACCCAAAGGTAGCGCTCAAGCTAGAGAGCCATGTAGCCCGACATACTTCCCGTCACCGACATACAGCGACTCGGCCACAACAGAAGTTGGTTCACCACGGTCCTCTTGTTGGACATCCGACAGCTATAGTTCAAATTGCACCAGCTGCACCAACTGCACCTCCATCGCCTACCGGAACGACGTCGCCACAATGGCCAGCCCGGCCGGCGCGGGCGACCATCTCTGGCCAAGCCCTTTGACGCCTTGGTTGGATCAATACCTGCAAGAAGTGCAGCACGCGCAGTTGCTTGCGGTCAGCATTCATATGTTCTTCCAGCCTTTTTGGTCATCCGGGGATGAGCAGGCACCCAAGCGCAGACGGTTAAGTCCAAGTACGCCCTTAGCGCAAGATGTGTACGACACTCCAGGCGCCTCGGATGGCCTTGGTAGATGGCTCACGTAGAGGGGTTTTCTTTTTCTTTTCTTTTTTGTTCTTTTCTTTTCCTTTCTTTCTTTCTTTTCTTTTTTTTTTCCCCTCTTCCCTCATTCGCGCTTTGGTCGCCGCGCAAGCCAGCAAGTACCTGAGAAGTAGGCCTAGTAGGTGCTACATACTAGGTACCTGCGCCCAGCACGTGCGTAGTGAGCATATATCTCTAGTTACAGGTCCAGCAAAGAAGTCTGGTGTGGGATCACGGCATCATGCCCACGGCCAGCCTAAGAAGATATATGTACGTAGTACATAGTACATGCATAAGAACATGTGGCAAAATGACACAGAATCCCGTATTCTACACGCACCGCATTCTTTGAATTTCCCCATCACGTCCTGACGAAAGCACCGCCCTTGACAACCACGATGCAGTATCACAGAGAAAATTCCCATGATGCCAGACCATATTTTCAACAACAGACCTGTGAACGATGGAAAACGCATGGGAAGCAGCATGTATTATGCCGTACAATGTCACACATCAGCAGCACAACCCTTACGGAATGGGCGGAGTACAACATGGACGACCAGCCCGGGTTGTGCTTCATCCGGACGTCCACACTTCGCCAGTGCTGCGCGGTACGACGATGGCATGAATTCCGGCTTGACACATGGCGTCTCGAGAGTGCGCCAGCAGAGTTTGTAGGACACGCAGAACACGATCCTACGCGAAGTTTGAATGCCAATGCCATGATCACCCCGTCTTTCCTCGGCGCCTCCGCTGCAGAATCAACTAGATGAGACTTTTCTCACCATTTCACGAATCGCCGCTGCTCCCCTTTCCGAAAAAAAGTCGGGACGTTATTGTTGGACATGGAGTCTGCGTGAGACGACGCTACATTGAGCGACGATATGCTGCTCGATGTGGGCACCGATATGACAATTACCACCACTATTCCCTCCTCTTGAGTGCGAGTGTCATGCGCCATGGGACAGATTTCGCCGAGACAACATCGCACAGCCGCGACAAGGCACTCCAGATATGGGCATAAATCGGTTTGCTGCCCCGTGAGTAGCTGAAACTTTAAAGGGGCCACGTGCATGAAACCGAACAGTGAGATGGCGGGACGCTTCGCTGGGGCTGGGCCATGTGAAGAAACTGCTTGTTTAGTTGGACGGATATCTGCGGCTGCGTGTCAAGGATCAACTGTTGTAGATGTGGGAGGGAGTTTTGACGAGACGAGGGGCTGTACGGGTGTGGGATCGCGGAGGGCGAGAGCAGGGAGGAGCGCAGAATGGGACGCATGATAGGACCGTACTGACGAGCGGCTCTTGACAAAGGCGATTGAATGGAAGTTGCATTCGAGAGCGCCTCTTTATGGAAACAAGAGTTACATGCAGTAGCAAAACTAGAATAAACAAAGGCGTCGCATTGACGACCCTATGCAGCGTGGAGTCTCAGGTCATGCTGTCTGGTATGATACTTGGCACTCGCCGGTGGGAATTTCTACTAAGCTCGGTAGTCATGATGCTGTACATGTACATGTAAGAACTTGTAGCTAGCATTTCAGTGGTTTCTTCCATACTCTGATGACTACACTCCATACGACAGAGAACAGCAATGAACCAAAACTGTATTGGCCTATTCTTGCCCGCACTCGTGAGAACAGCATCATCTCCCACAAGCATATACCTGATTACAATGGGCATCTCTGAGCGTCATTCACCCTTTGTTCACTTTCGATCGAATAAAGTAAAAAAAAAAAAAAGGAGGGGGGGGGGGGGGGGGAAGAAAGAAAGAAAAAAGAATTAGAATTTAGCGACTTAATGGTTCTGGTTAGATATTTCGATCGACCATGTACCCTGTCTTCCTTGATGGAATGTAGGCCTCTTCCGTCGTTGGAACGGCTTATGTTGACCGTGCTCTGTAGGCCTACATGTCTTGCTACGTGGGCTCGAATGTGCTTTGGAGGTGTAGTGAGGGTGTGATGTTGTCTCGGCCAGACAAACGTTTCGTTCGCCACGAGGCAGCTGAGTCTAGGTGATTCCCTGAAACTCCCCGGGTAATCTTTTAGGACCGGGATAGGACACGATGATTGGAGCTCAGTCGCTTCTCTTTGCTGCGTCAATCATGAAGGCGGTGTACGAGACGCGAAGCTTTTTTTGCTAGCTTATTAAGAAGGGAGAAATACCGATTCTTGGCCCAGATTTGGTGTATTCGCCGCGAGATAGAGGTGCTGGGCTCTAGTACTCTCTTTGCGGCAAAATGTCCCCAGTGAAGGGGTACGGTTATCCTTGCCATATGGTGCGGATGCTTACGATCAATTTACAAGGAGTGCTCCATAAAGGTTTCTGGCTGTGGTTCTGTACAACTGGCTGGTTAGAGGCATAGATTGGCGAAGTAGACGTTTTAGTTATGGTGGAGGCTGGTAGACAAAACTGTGAAATACACCGTTTTTATAAACTCATGTAAAATGTGTCTTTACTTTGTCTCTTCTTCTTCTTCTTCTTCTTCTTCTTCTTCTTCTTCTTTCTACTTTTTCTTTTTTGCCATTTCTTTCCTTTAATATACTTAAACGTTATTTAGAAAAGTAAACAAGAAATAATAGTGCTATATGTTTTGCTATTTCTGACTTGATCTGCTTTGTTGGTTCCGAGTGTTGTTCCTTATCAAACGTTCTTGCTGTGATTGTAGTACATCCTAGCTCGTTCAAGCCGCAAACCCAGCGAGCCAGACGTTTTCTTTTCTATCGAGTACATACCTTCTTCTTTTAAAATTATTTCGAGCTGGTTTCTGCTTTTTTTCTCCTTCTCTGGAGGGCTATCCTGGGGGGTTATCTCAGAGATAATAATGCTCGGGTATTTTTGTACTTCTGGCTTGTCTTCTTCAAGCCTTTCGTGGTTCTCATTGATCCACATGTCGCGCTTGTAGTATGGTGCGGGAATGCTTGCCGCCACAAGTATAATCATTTCTTTGCCTGCTGACTTGGACGTCCGCGAACTGAGCGTGCATTACCCGTGATGCCGTTGCGTCAACATACGAGGCCCACAGGGCCAATGCGTATGGAACTAACCGCCACCGTCTTGAAAAATCCGTGTTCCTTGCGAAGCTACCAAGTGTAGTGGTGTTGAACACAAGTGGCGTGCTGGCATGGCTAAGAGGTTGGGTCTGGTCCCACCTGTCAAGCTCTGTTGAGGCAGGCATAGAATACATTGTACATAGTCACACATATATACATACTGCGCACCGTTTTGCGTCCACTTGCCGCGCATGCTACGTACAGAGTCGCAGCAGGAAGGCAGGCCTCTTCAACGCGAGCACATGTTTGATTGCCATGGTCCAGGGACTAATCGCCAAATCACTGGTATGTAGCATTCTCGGGGAAGCAGATACGGAAATGTCTGCGAACTCCCCGGATTCCGCAGTGTTCGCCAGCAACGAACGGACCAGGCTCCGAAGGTGGCGAGACTTGCTGCGCTGGTGGCCGCTGGTGGCCGCGGTTGGACTTGGGCGTACGGGGAAAGCGGGCCGCGGGCCGCGGGGTGCGGGGTGGAGACGGAGACGGAGACGGAGACGGAGTGGGATAATGGGAATAGAGGTGGGGCGAAGCGAAGTGGTCTTCTCATCACGAATTTGGCTTAGCGTCGGCGGGGAAAACATGAGGGCCGGAGCGGAGCTAATCAGTCGAGCTGCGTGCACTGTGTCCGGGACACACGCACTGTGCCAGACCAATGCGGGGGGCGTTTGCCAAGTCCCAATGACGCGCGGAATGCGCTAGAAATTAGTTAATCTATTCCCTATTCTAAGTCTCTAGTAATTTATATACAAAAGAAAATAAGTAATAAATAGTGTGTATAGCTATAGCCCTTATATAGCGTAGGCTTATTATAATCTATACATTACCTAGGCTCCACCTATATATTCTAAGTAATACACTCTTTAATTAAAGTATAATTAATTAAGGAAAGCTACTTTAATTATATAAAGTAGTATATATAGTAATGCTTATAAATATAAAGTTAAAGTAAGGTAATAAAATAAAGTAATAAAATAAAGTTATATAAAAACTATAAATATTATAATTTTCTTTATTAATTATAAACTCTTTTTTTTTTTTTATAAATACTTTTTTATTATAATTAGTTAATTTAATTATTATTATTATTATTATTATTATTATACTTTCTTTAAAATTAAAAAGAGTTTTTTAAAAGAATACTTAATAAGTATTTCCTTTAAAAATTACCTTTAAAATTTCTTTTACTTTTAAGAATTATAATATTAATATTTTTTTTATACTCTCTTTACCTTTTTTATTATTTTTTTTATTTTTTTTATTATTTTTTTTAAGTTTATAATACTTTAAAGGTAATTAAAAGGCTTTTCTTTTTAAAGTATAAAAAAGCTATAAAAGCTATACTTTAAAAATTTTTTTATTATAAAAAAATAAATAAATAATAAGTTTTTAAAATACTTTACCTTTTATATTAATAACTTCACTAACTCTATAAAGCTGGTATTACTTATATTTTATAATATTTAGTATTTTATACTTTACTTAAAGTATATAAAAGCTATCATTATAAATAAGGGTTATAGTAAAAAATACTATAAAACTAAGTTTAAAAAGTTTTTAAAATACTTTTTATATAAGTTAGGTAATTATTATTATAATAACTTATATATTATTATAGTTTTTATTACTAAGTAAATACTAATAATATAGGGTTATAACTAAAAAGTAAGCTTTTTTTTACTATATATTATTATTTTATTATAAATATTAATATTTTTTCTTTTTTTTTTAGTTATATAATTAATATTATTAAGCACTAAAGTTATAGCTAAAACTTTTTATAGAACTAAACTCTATATATAAGGGTTTACTTTATATTAAGGCTAATAATACTACTAAAGGCTTATTAATAATAGAAAAAAAAGTTAAGGTAGTGTGACGGGGAGAAAAAGAACACACACCACACACCTAAAAGCGAGGGGTATGCACACAACCGAAGATATCCCCGTTGTATTCCGGAATTCTTATGTGTGTAGATTTAGCTTTAAAGTTATTAGGATTAAAAGGGAAGAGGGATAATTAGATATAGAGTTATTATAGCAGTAACTAGGATTATAGTAATTAACAGTATTATAGTAATAGGTGCTCCTACACCTATACCCTAAAAAAAAAGAATAGAAAAATAGATACCTTTTTTTTAACTACCTAAGGACCTAGGATTTATTTATATCTTTTAATTAAATAGTTTAATTGCATTATGCTAAGGTCTTTACTCCTTTAGCTACTACAATGCCTTCTTTTAAATAACTATAGTCTATATTCCTTCTTTTATAATATAATACCTCCCTAAGCTTATAGTAATATAAAAAGCACTATAAGCCAATAGAAATAATAGTAATAGAACTTAAATAAAATAAGAACTTTTTAATTAAATAATTCTATAATATTTCCTAGTCTAAACTTATTCCCTTAGTCTTCTTTAATAACTTTAATATTATTAAACTTCCCTATACTTTATAATTACTATATATTTTCTTTAGTATAATTAGTTAACTATTAATTATATTATAATATTACTAAGCCCTTTTTATATAAGAATCTATACCCTATTTATCCCCTTTAACTATACCTTATACTATAGCTATAATTTCCTTCTAAGCTTTATTGTAAACTAGCTTAAAGGGGATAATTAATAAATATATATTAAAAGTAAAGAAAAAAGCTAAAATATTACACTAAGGAATTTATTTATTATATAGCTTTAGTAATAAATTTATTATAATAGTATAAATAATAGGTTTAAAACTAATATTATTAGCTATTACTATTAGTATATAATAATTTAGGCTTTATTCTTTAGCCTTTAATTTATTAAATTAATTAAATTATAGCTATTTATTATAATTAGTATTATATAGTTTTTAAAGTAGTATAGCCTTAATTATAGCCTCTTTTTAAAGGTACTAAGTAATATTATTATTTAGTTTTTATTAAGCTTTTTTTATAAATTCCTTTTAATATTATTATTAAAAGGCCTCTTTTTTTTTATAAAAGTTATTAAAAAATAAAGTAAAAATTCTAAAGATTTTAATAAAAATACTAAGAAATAATATACTATATTTATACTACCTATAAGCCTTTTAAAGGGATTAGAAAGGCTTTCTTAAAAGTATAAGTATTATTAATTTATCCCTTTATTTAAAAGAGTAAAATAATTATAGTAAGAATAATTATTATAATACTTAAGGTAATAATAATAACTAATTAAAAAAGAAAAGTATATTTTAATTAAATAGTTAAGATAGAATAAGTAATAAAAAAAAGATTAACTTATTTTTTAAAGGGCTATAACTATTTTAAGCTTCTATTTTTTATAAGTTAATTAGCTAAGAATAATTTTATTAATAATTTATAGTTTAAAGTAAAGTAAAGGAGTTAGAAATTAATAAGAATTTTATAACTTTATATTATAAAATTATATTTACTTAGGATTATATATTATAACTTATTTAATATTACTTAATTTATAGTTTTAAGTAATAAGTACTAAAGATAAAAACTAACCTTTATTAATAATTTAGCTAAGGATTTAAAAAAGAAGGAATTTTCCCTTAGGTATTTAATAAAGATAGCTAATATTAAATTAAGTATATTAATAATTTTAGTTATAATTAAATAAAATAGAATAGCTTATTTTATTTATTACTATATTAATAAAAATATAAAGAGTTCTCTTTATTTTAAAACTATATATAAAAGAATTATTAAAAATATTATTTATAAATACTTATTAATATAAAAGAAGCTTAAAGTAATTAGCTTATTATTTAAAAAAGTATAACTTTATAATAGTTTTAATTAAAATCTTTATTTTTTATTATTTTTTTAAAATCTTTATAAAATAAATACTATAAAAGCCTTATAAAGTATAAAAAAAAAATATAAAATAAGTATAGCTATATTTATATAAACTATTTTAAAAAAGGCTTAATATTATAATAGCTTTAAATTAATATAAATAGTTTAGCTACTATAAAATTTATTTAAATTCTTTTATAACTTTTTAAAATCTAGTTTTATAGCTAAAAGGGAGAGTATTATAAAAATAAAAGTATTCTTTATAGTAATTAAAAATAAAGATAGTTTAATAATTTATAAAATAAATAAATCCTTTAATTAAATACTTATTATACTAAGCTTAATAAAGTAAATATATATTTAATTAATTACTATACTATATATTAATAAGGTTATTATTTAAAAGCTTATAATATATTTTAAAAGCTTTATCCTTATATATTTTAATTATAATATTTTTATTATTAATATAGAATTTAAAAGGGAGAATAATAATATATTTTTTAAGGCTTTATTTAATAATTCTTTTTATAATAATAAAGGTAAATTAATTAAACTAGTTATATTTATAGCTAATAAAAAAGGTATAAAAAAGCCTATAAATATTATTTAAATAGCTATTTTAAGTTAATTTAGGTTAATTATTATTAATTAATTATACTTTTATAAAGTTAATTTAATTAAATTAATAAGGGTTAAAGTATATAGTATAAGCTATTCAATAAAACCTAAGCTAAAAAATAATAAGCTAAGCTAAGAATATTTAATTAAGTAGTATATTAATAAGTAAAGCCTTTATAGTAGTATAAAAAGCATTAAATATATTATAGAATTTAGTAAAAGTAATAAGTATAAGTAAACCTTAAAGTAAGAAATAATTTATTTTATTAAATATAATATAATAGATATTTTAAGAAATTCTATACTATTAGAAAATATAGTTATTTATTTTATTATTTAATTAAATAATTAAAATATTAAAAAACTAAAGAAAATAATTTTATAACTTCTTTTTTATAAAAATAAGTAAAATTTATAAGCTTAAAAGTAAAGGAATATACTAAGGGACTAAGTAATTAAATAAGGTAAATAATAGTAATAAAAATAATAGGTAAAAATAAAGATATTAATAGTTTATATAAAAAAAGATATAAAAGCTTAGGTTATAAAGAGAGAGAGAAAAAGAAAAGAGAAAGAAAAGTAAGGTAGTAGTATATATTAATATATTTATTATAATAATATAGTTTATTAATATTTTTTAAGTAAGCTAGCTATTAAATAAACTACTTAATTAATTACTAGCTATTAGCTTATAAGTAGTAAATTATAGCACTAGCTTTATATATAAAATCCTTTCTTAAGTATAGCTTCTTTTCTTTCTTTTTTCTTTTTACTTCTTTTTCTTTTTAACTTCTTTTTATTAATATTATTAAGCTATTTATTATAGATTATCTTAACTATCCTTACTTCTAGCTTTTTAATATTATTCATATTATTACTTAGAAACTTAAAGAGTAGTCTTTATTTTTCTTTAATAATTTTACTTAATATAATTAAGGTAAAATCGTTTATATAACTATTAGGACTTATATAGTATATAAACTATTTAATGAAATAATATAAAATAAGATTAATAGGTCTATAGTTCTATTATTTGTTTTAAATCTCTATACTTAGTAGTATTAATATTACTAAGGGTAGAGTTTTTATATATTTATTAATAAGCCTTTAAAAGAAAAAGCTTAAGAATTAACTAAAGTACTTTATAGATTTCTTTAAAGCTATAAATCCTTAAAAGGATTTTTTAAAGATATTTTATATATTTATTTAAAGCTTTAAAAGCCTACTTATACTTAAAAGTAGTATAGTAATATTCTTATTCTTACTAAGCTTATATATTCTAAGGGTTACTTTATAATAGTTATTATAGAATAGTTTAAATAAAAGCTATTATTCCTTATATAAATATATAGGTAAATAAATATAGTATTTTACTCCTTTTATACTAATATATATTTTAAAATAGTTATAGCTTTTAGAGAGTATATAAATATACCTTATTATAGGTATATTTCTTTTAAAAAAGTCTATGATAATACTTATAATAATTATATTTAAAAGTTTAAAAACTATAAGTAGGTATATACTTAAGGCTATTACTTAAAAGCTAGTAATTCTTATTTTTTAATTCCTTTTTTAAAGAAAGAGACTAAGTTTATTAATATAAAGAAGGAGTTTTTAAATCCTAAAATACTTAATTTTAGTAGCTTAAATAAAGATATAGTATTTATTATCTTTATTAATATACCTCCCCTTTATTTTATATTAAAGAATTAAATACACTAAAATTACCTATTAAATATAACTAAATATAAAGAATTATTAAAAAAAAGGGAGGAAAGTTAAGATAAAGAGAGAAATTAAAGTAAAATTAAATAAGTAGATTATTTAATTAAATAAAAAAATAATAAAAAAGAGAAAAAAAAATAATAAAAATATTAAGCTATAAAGAGAAAGGGTTAAACCTTAAGTAATAGAATCCTTAAAATAATTAATTAAATAGTTAATAAAGTATAAAATAAGTAATAAAACTAAAGGATTAAATAAAATATGAAAAAGCTATAGCACTCCCCTTTCCTTAAATAGTAAAGTAAATAATACTTTACTATTAAAAAAAGTAAAAAAGGCTAAAAAAGTAAAAATAAATATATTAAAAAAAAAAAGAATGAAGAAGAAAAAAAGAATAGTTAGTAATTAAAGAAAAAATAATATACTTAATATTAAAGCTATTATTAGTTAGTAAGGCTTAGTATTTAAACTTTAATTTAATAATAGGGATATTATTAAAATAGTATACTTACTTTTTTATTTAAAGAATTCTTTTTTTTTAAAATACCCCTTAAAAGAGAAGGCTTATTAGTATAGGTAACTATTTAATTAAATATATTATAAGCAGTATATAAGGGGAGTAAAGTTATAAATTTATTATTTAAGGTTATTAAAATAGTATTATTACTAGCTAGTTAGTATAACTAGTTATTAATAAAGAATATTTACTAATTATTAGTATTTAGTATAAACTTTTTAATATAATTACTATTAATTATTTTATTAAGAATAATTCTATATAAGGTTTAAAGCTTATATACTTTTATAATTAATACTTAGCTATAGACTTTAAAAGGTTTATTTTACTTTGTAGTTAATTTTCTAGTTAAGGATATATTTATTATATAATATATATTACATACTAAAATAAGGTTTTTAGAAACTAATTAATTAGATTCCTTATAAATAAAAGTAGCCTATTTTTTATTAGTTCTAGCTATAAGCTATTTTTTAAAATAAAGTACTTTTTTCTTAGTAGCTACTATATTTACTTCTTTTTAGTTAAGAATATAAATTCTAGCTTTAAAAAGGTTCTATACTATAGTTATATTATTTTAATTAATAAGTTATTAGGTTAGAAATTTTACTTTCAGGAGTAATAAAGGTTTTTAGCTATAAATAAGGTAAAAGGTAAATTAACTATATAAAGACTTAATAGTAATATAGCTTATAAAGAGGGCTTATTTAAAATACTTTAGCTATTTTTTATTTAAACTATTTAATTTAATAAGTATAAAAGCTAGGGATTAATGCCCTATCTTTATAAAGCTATTTACCTTAGAGTTATAGCTAGAGGTTTATATACCTTATATACTAAGTTATACTAAAGTATTACTAAGCTTTTTTTTTATTTCTAGCCCTTTCTTATAAATAATAAATAGTATTAAGCTAAATTTATTAATTAGCTTATATAGAAAGTAGTAAATAGCTTTTATTATAATAATATAAACTAGCTAAGCCTTAATCTATTTAATAAGGTTATACTAAGCTTCTAGAAGGTACTTATACCTATAATTAAATAGTAAGTATTAAGTATTAATATATATCTTACTTATAGAGTTACTTAAAGCAATAGGCATGACTAGCTTATATTAGCACTAGGGTATAAACTTTTAGTAAACCTTATAGTAATATAGTATTTTTTATATAGTATTTTATATTTTTCTTTAGTAATATTATTATTATACTACTTAGTAAATTACTTCTACTCCTTTTGTTGGGAATAACTCATAAAGGGAAAACAGATACTAAAATGCATGCATAACAAAAACAACGTAAAAAGGGTCTATTATCGATGATTCTTCTAAGCTAAGAGCTAAGCTTATAAAGTGAGAAAAAGGTGGTGTTGTAGCCACGCGTGCGGTCGGCAGTGTAGCTAATTAGACTGTGTGTATTATTATAGTAGACCCACCTAGTTGCCTATATACGCTATACCTAGCGTTTTATCTATACTAAGGTTTTGCTATTAAGAGTAATTCTAATACTAGGGAATTCTCTCTTTTATAAAAGGAATTGCTTAAAGAGTAGCTAAAAAAATAAATAAAAAATCTTAGTTAAGGAAAGTATTATTAAGTAGATTCTAACTATAAAATATAAGGATATAATTAGTTATAATTAGGGATCCTATAGGTTATAGTTATTATTATTACTTTTATATAGCTTATATATACTTTACTTACTCTTTAATTTAAATATTAGCTTTATTAATATTAATAAAGGTTTCTAATGCTTTATTAAGTAAAACCTTTATAATAATATTTATAATATTATTATTTTTATTAATTTAGTAGATTTTTATAAGTTTATAATATTTATCTAATTATTAAAGGGCTATAATATTGATTATTAAGTGTTTTTCCTTAGTTATACCTAGCTTTATAAGGTACTTATATAATAATAATAAGTTAATATAAATTATTATTAGGATTTATAGGAATTCAAGGTATTTTATAAGGGTATTTAAGGTTATATTAATAGTATAAGCTATATTAATACCTTAAATTATTCTATATAGCTTAAAAGTAAGTATACTCTTTATAACTCTCTTACTTTTAATAAAGCTATATATAATAATATTTCTATAAAGCTTAAATTTAATATTCTTACTACTTTTAGTCTTATTACTAATAATAATTATAAAGCTTATTTAAAAGCTAAGGTTTTTATTATTTATAAAAAATTTATTAATAAATATATAAAGTACTATTATTAGTAAACTCATTATAAAATACCTTAGCTTATAGTTAGTATTATTAATTTACTATTAAATTCTTTTATTAAGCTTATTTATATTAATTTAGTTAGGTTCTTAGGCTTAAATTACTATAAAAAGGTTATAAGCTACTTTAAGTTAATATACTATTAAGATATATACTTCTTAAATATATTTTTTAATATATCTTTACTTTATAATAAAATTATTAGCTTTTATAGTTTTAAAGTTATTACTTTAATCCTTTTAAGTTAATATAACTATATTATTATTATTATTAATTAAAATATAACTATTAAAAATAAAGGGACTTTTTAGAGTTAGTTTTTATTTAAGCTTTATTATAAAGCTAGCGTTTTAAAGCTTAATTTTTTTTTATTAAAAAAAAGTAAGGTTATTAAGTTTAAATATATTATTAATTTATATACTAATTACTTTAAAGTAATTAGTATTCATTAAAGTAATAAAAAAATATAGGTTATAGCTTAGTATATTTATTTAAAGGTTTTCTTTATAATATTTTAAATAAATTACCTATTAATATATTCTAGCTTTTATAATTTTATATAATAGCTTAATAACTTTTATTATTATACCTTTTAGGTATAAATATTTAATTTACTTTAATAGCTTTATAAGTATTAGCTTACTAAGATGAGTTTATAATTAAATATAGGCTTATATAATATCTTAAATTTAAAGAAAAATTTTCTTTAGTACTAATAAGGATATTAATATTATAATTAACCTTTAGCTTACTTTTTAAATTATTAAGAATTATATAAGAATTAATGCTTTTTTTAATTACTATACCTTTAGATT
>AFRA01000882.1:0-16474 GCA_000223055.1 Claviceps fusiformis PRL 1980
GGCGATGGGGGAGATGGTAGATGGGAGGTTGGAGGTTGGAGTGGGAGTCAGACTGGGGGTGGGAGTAACAACGGGAGTGAGAGATGAGACAACGGAGATGCGCAATAAAGAAACGAAACAGAGTAAATAGATGAAAGAATATAGAGTATACAACAAGACTTGTTGGGCAATTTCGCATGCATTAAAAAGAAAAAGAAAAAGAAAAAGAAAAAGAAAAAGAAAAAGAAAAAGAAACATACATGTATGGATGTATTTTGACTTGGCCCACAGGTACTTTGATATAGGTGATGTATGCGGAGGGTAATATGAGTATATACAACGACACGTAAAACATGTACGTACGAAACGGCGATGAAACGGCATTATCACGGCGCGTGTGCACAGAAACACACACACATTGTCGAATGGCCTAGATAAAGCTCGTCTCCGAGCCCTGTTTGCTGGTACGGCGACTGTAACACGTAAAACGTGTATATGATAAATTTATGGCCCGGTGTTAATAACAAGGTACATGGTATTTAAGCATTATGATTATATAAAATAACAGGTAAGAAACTTATATATACATGTATAATAAGAATAGGAAATGCAAAGGGTACGGTACAAAAAGGAAGGGTAGGGAAAGGGGAGAGGCAAAAAAGAAGGAGAAGGAGAGAGAGATAAGGGGGCAAGGGAAGAAAATGGGGAAAAGAAAAAAAGTAAGAAACCCATCGTAACTGTAACCGTAATGGATCATCCCGCGCAGACATCTACCCAACCGCACTTTCCTATCCAAGACTACAATACAAGACTACTTTCTACAAGGCTGGGTTTCAAGGCTGCTGGCTAGAGCGCTGACGCGCGGGTGAGACGATTTGTTTCAAGGGCTTACGGGGGTGAACGGTATGGGATAGTTGGGGGGGGGGGGGCTGGGCGACGCGTAGTGATTTGTGTTTGTCGCGTTTGGGTGGCGCGGCGAGGGGGATGGAAGGGAAGGGATGGCAGACGAGATGAGACGAGACGAGACGAGACGAGAATGATGGCCAATGTGAGGATGGTGATAAGAATGATGACCAAGACGATGACGATGAGACATGGTGCTGAGGTAAGGGGTGAGACACGCCTTTTTATCGTACGGGTTGGGTTGGTGATGCTGGTGTTGGTGTTGGCGGACGTGGCGCAGACATGTGTTGGCTGTCTAGATTGGCCTTGCATTGCTCTTGTTGCCCCTCGTGTGTTGGATTTTGTTGCTTCGTCATGTTGTTGAGACGCGATAGTCGTCGGTCACAGGGTGTATGTAGACGGGGAGGCCGAGCTCTTACTTTGTGATGACGCAGGGCTGAGAGCGGCTAGGAGAAACTCAACAGGCAAAAAATAGAAAAAAAAAAAAAACGCAACTTACGTGTGATTCTCATGTCAAGTTTTACAATGCTCCGGGAGGTGTAGAGTTTGGCCACTGTCGAAATCGATACAGGGTAGGTTGTCCCAGATAGTGCGCAAAAGATGTCACCGAGGGATGTCGACGTGGAGAGCGAGATATGGAATACATAAAGGAGAGCAACTTACTAGGCTCCGTGGGGTGAGGGTTTTCTAGGAAAAGAACATTTTTCAAGGACTGGGCCAGAGAGGGAGAGAGGCAAAGGGGAGAGAGGCGAGCGAGGATGGTTTGCCATTCAGTGACAAGTGTACATGTAGATAATGTGCCTTGTGTCTGCGGATGAAAGAATGAATCCGCATCAGTAGACTACCTACACTTGACAGACCACTAGAAGGTAGCGCGATTCCAACTTTCCTAGCCATCCCAGTAATTACGCTATGACACCAAGGGGAAAGAAAAGATAGTAGTATTACATGCTAGCCTTGCATCTATAATATCTACTATAGAATATAGAACTCCTCTACGGAATGTACGGGGTTCTGACGCACCAAGTAATTCGATGTGATTACATCTGTGCGGTAATGAACCTACTACCTCTATTTATTCCCTTAGACCATATGGACGCCGCTGGCTCATGATTCAACGACATTGTCTTGTCTCCGCTGGTAAGATAGCTGTCTTCTTCCCTTGCACGCATAAAAGCCTGGTTATTAGTGCAATATTAAGGTTTTCTTTTTTTTTTTTTTTTTTTTTTTTTTTTTTTTTTTTTTACAACTATTATATTCATGACATAGAGATAGGTAATCGCCATTTCGCGGAGACATGAAACGAAAATGCTCAACCTGGGGAACCAGATCACGATGCGCATGTCCTGAATGGTGGTCTGGAACGTTCTCCGTCAGAGCACTGAGCTTGACAAGCCATAAGCCTTAATGCGTCTCGTGTCAGGTTTGTGACTTGTGTTGACTTTTGCACCGGCTATCCAGGAGCATACCTGCCTCTGTAAATGCAAACACGTGTCAATGAACAGAGACCGAATGGCGTCGTGAGGGGGCGTGGGAGCGTGGGATGGAGTTGCCCTGTTCACAGGCGACTTGTACATGTCGAGCTGATGAAGCTGATAAGCTGCCGCAATAGACCCCTAAGCAATCTTGCTACCAGTGGTCTCTTCGCCTCATGGCTACCAAGTATCAAGCCCCGAAGACACTGACATGGACTGCGATCATGGCAGTACATTGACAGCCGAGGCGGATATTTCTCCTCATCCCGCTAATGGAGCAATGAATCGTGAATGTCTCTGGATGGCCTCAATCTTTTCTGCCTTGCGCAAGATGCTCGTAGAGCTTTGACTGATGAAGCGGATTAGCCGTGGAATGGGTTTTGTTGATGACTGGTCGTGTCGGATAGCGCGAAAGAGTGGGTGATGCTGCATGGAGGAAAACAGCGGAGGACACGTATTTGGTGGACTGAGCGAGTCGACATAACTTATGCATATGTACATAAGTGATTGTGCAGAGCTGAGGTCATGGACTATCGAGAGATGCTCAAGTACCTGGTCATGAGCGAACAGAAAAAAAAAGTTTCCCAACCGGATCACCATGCATCACCTCAGTCATCTTTGACGCGCTGAATGGTCCATGGACAGGACACGAGGCTTGATACGCAGAAGCACCAGCAACGAGTCCATCATCCAGGACAGCAACACACTAGCGCCCGATTCCCTGTGCGAATCTGTCTCCAGAATAGACGGCCCACGAGATTGAGCACCAGCCATGGCTCCGTCGAGGACGGCAATGTCGATGCCCTGGACAAACAAGGTTCTGGTTCCAGAAAGTTTACCTACGACTCCTTAGGGCAAAGTCAGACGTCGCATCCCGTCGGCTGTGGCTGCTCATGGGCCTGCTGTAGGCTCAAACCCCGATATGTGCGCTTTACTCGGCGAGAGACGACGCGCATGCGCAAAGCCGTACGGTCAAAAACTCTTTTGGACGCCCATATCCCGAGACAGCTGACACGAGCGGAGTCGTTGAGGTCGTCAATGGCGACTGTGGTTTCTGCGGGGTCGTGTACCGAGTAGAGGTGTATTCGAGGCGGCATCCCACCGTCGGGTCTGGCTTTGTATTGGCAAGCATTTCTGCGCTCTCATTTGTCTTTGGTTGTGGAAGATTGAAACTAGAAACGCCGTGCGAGGAGTCGTTGGAGTTGTTGGGATGAAGAAGAGGAAAGCGCAAGTGCTCATGCAGGCGACGCCGCGCCTTCCATCAATGTCAAATTCCGCAGTACTTGGCTGGCCGCAGCGTCGACGGGCAGAGCGCAGGTACCGGACCCCACGCTGCGCGCTTGCAGCCCCTGACAATAATAAAGAAATCAATTGACATGGACAGTCAGCCTCGCAGGCCACGCACGTGTGGGGGCACTGGGGCCCTTGAACAAGGTTCAATGTTGGAGAGGCGCGCCTGGTGCCAATCTCTCATTGTTGTTTGTCGGGGTTCGGCTCGCCTGCCTTGGCATTAAGCTTCGTACTTTATTTGTCGTATTCCACAATAGTCTTGCAGCGCATGGACTCATCTTAACCACGTGAAAAGATCATCTTTTTTTTTTCCTTCGTTTTTTCCTTCATTCCATCTCATTTTTCTTTGGTAATTTTTCATTCATACAACTGGCTTTCTGCGCGCGGTGGCTTGTTCGCCTTCTCCTCCTCCTGTCGCATCGATCGATATCTTGCTCGAACCCACGATACACGATACACGATACACGAAACACGATTTAGGAACAACATCACCATGAGCTGGTTAACCGCATTGGCGGGCTTCGCGGCCCCCTTCTTCATCATCATGTCGCCCATCATCTCGTATGGCGACCAAATTATGGCCATGCATCGCAGCAAAAGCAGCGCCGGGTTCTCTCTGGATATTCCCTTGATCATGCTGGTTGCGTCACTTTTGAGGTATGCCGCCAGTGCTGCAATGCGCATGTCGTTCCGGCATTTGTTTTCATCTGTTTTATTTTTCCCCTCTGCACATGGGTGGTTAACAATGACAGAATCTTCTACTGGCCTGGCGCCAAATTCGAGAGCAGCTTGCTGGTGCAGTCCCTCATCATGGTCGTTGTCCAAGTTATCCTGCTCAAAATTGCTCTCGAGCATAGACCACTACCTGCCACCAAGGGTGGTGAAGGCAGCGCGCCCTTTTCCGGCCTCATCGAGGGAGGTGGCTCGTTTTCGGTCCAGCGACCTTGTAATTTCTGGAAGTGGCGATCGCACAAGCCGTGAGTGTTGCAAGTTTCCTTCCCTCCACTACCCATCACCTCTTCTTCCTACTGACCGTGGAATCTGGGGCCCGTAGATACTGGCAGTTTCTTTTGTATCTCCTCGGCGGGCTGATTGTGTGCGAGATTGTCTTTCGGCCAGTGGCATCTCTCTATTCCGCTTACTCCGTCTTCATCGGCTATCTCGGTCTCTCCATCGAAGCGACGCTGCCCATCCCGCAATTGTTGGCCAACGCCCAAAAACAGTCGTGTAAAGGGTTTCGATTATCGGTTCTGGCCAGTTGGATTGCCGGTGACGCCATGAAGGTGTTTTGGTTCTTTACGTCGACGAGCGCGATCCCCGCGGCATTCAAAATATGCGGATGTTTTCAGGCGGCTTGCGACTGTCTTTTGGGAGTGCAATACTTGATGTACGGTGCCGGGGACGACGATGCGATTTTGAAGGCGCATGCCATGGAGGAGGCGCGCTGGTCCCGCGGACATGGCATGTCGTCTCTTTCACGTGGACGAACCTTTTCGACGTCGAAGCGACCAACCATGTTTGGCGAATCCGAGACGGAATAGAGGACCGTGTTGGACATGATTGTCCGTTGGCTGCGCGACAACCGGATCGGACTGCAAGCGAAGCATTTCGTCCTGGTTACCCGACGGCTGGGCTACAACACTTGCGACATGAGTATACATGCCGGAGATGGAGCGCCGTCGGCCTGTTCAATAAGGCCAACTGTTTTTGAAGCAAATGAAAACAACAACATACTACTATGCCCTATATAATGGATATGTAATATATATGTATGTATATACATATATATCTGCAACGAATTGCTCTGGCCGGAGATGCATGAAAGGACAGGGTGCGAATGGAGCTTGGAGTTTAAAAGAAGACAAAGGGGAGAAGAAGAAGATGATGATGAAGAGGGTGAAGAGGGTGAAGAGGGTGAAGAGGGTGAAGAGGGTGAAGAGGGTGAAGAGGGTGAAGAGGGTGAAGAGGGTGAAGAGGGTGAAGAGGGTGAAGAGGGTGAAGAGGGTGAAGAGGGTGAAGAAGGCCAAAAAAAAAAACGAAATGTGCTTGGATAAAGCACAGACTCATAGACCAGGATTGGTATTTTGAGAGTGCCGAGGCATCAAAGGCACAGTTCACACAGTTCACAGTTGCATCTCTGCGCGGGCGCGCACGGCGTTAACTCATGATAGAGCGGTACAAGCCAAGACCGCGGCGGGTGCCGGAACGTCGAGTTGGCCGGGCCGCCAAAGGCACGTATTCTAGACTATTGTAATGAGATGAACGGGGCATTTTATTCTCTTGAAGCTTTAGCATTTTATTTTATTTTTCCTTTTTTCCTTTTCCTTTTTCTTTTCCGTCGAGACTTTTTTTTCGCGACGCCAAGTGCGTGCCAGCTGGAAAGTGTCCATGTGCTTGTCAAAAGTCACTCCTATCAGGGATGCACCACACCGCGCCCGGGGTCCAAGCCTGGGGGTTGGTCCAGGAGAAAAAAAAAAAAAAAAAAAAAGTACATCAGATGCATCTTGAGTGGCTCATGTTGGGATACCCAGCCACCTCACTTCACCTCACTCAAACCACGACGACGTTCAAGATACCAGACAGGCAAACGTGTGCCACAGCGTCGCACTTGAGCCCATTCATTCATTTTTTTTTCTGTTGTCGTTCTTTTCTATTTTTCTGTTCTTTTTCGGGTCGCTTTTTTTTTTTCCTTCTTCTTTTCAGGCCTTATCAAAAGAGGCAGCGTGCGCGGTCCTGGCCAAGGACCTCGACTGCAGGACCGCACCGCTCAACGGCTCTCTCGCTCTCTCGTGTCTTTTATTTTTGCCATTCTTTCGGCTTTTCCCCCTCCAGTTTCTTTTTTCTTTTTTCTTTTTTCTTTTTTCTTTTTTCTTTTTTTTTCTTTCTTTCTTTTCTCTTGCAATTTGCCTTTGTTTACTCAACGTTCTTGGTCCACGTCTACGAGTCCTTGAAAAAGGCTCAAGTCTAAACCGTTTCAGCTTCTCGACCTGACGACACATCTGCTCTCTCCCTCTTTCGGACTACACGCACTGCCTGATCTTTCATCAGATCTGACCGACGAGATTTTCCCTTGGCGATTTACTTATCCATCCGCCTAATTCCATCACTTCATCTTCCCGTCACCTCGTCTTCACCCGCCTCACCTGAACAGCTGTCTGCCGGCCCCGTCATCGTTAAAGTCCACAGCTGGCACCAGCTGGTTCTGAATCACGCTCACAACAGGGACAGGATTTTGTTTGATTCCTCGCTCGTTTCTAACCTCTATACCCTCCCCCGCCCTTTTTTTTTTCCTTGCCTTCATTTCATTCTTCGTCGTCTCGTGCTTCAGGTTGGTTGTTATTCCCTACTTGTCTCTTTGTTCGCCGTCTGCGTTTGACTTGGCTGCTTCGAAGCCACTTGTCCGCTCCGAAAAGGGGAAAGGGGGAAAAGAGGGAAAGATGGGAAACGGTTCTGCACTGCATGTTTTGAAAGCTGCGTTGCGGATAGGACATTATTTATCTCTACATTTCATGTCTTCATCTTCTTCGTCCTCGCCCTCTTCGTCTTCCTCTTTCCCCCCTCTTTCACCATCCTTTTCCTTTCATCCTTATAATTCCCAATCCTCCTTACCCTCTCCAGGAGCCATTCTGTCTTCTCTCACCTAGTCTTGTTTGGCCGACTTGCCTGACCCAACTCCCTACTAGGCCTGCTTGTGCATCCGGAAAACCCGATCCGTGTTGTGATTTCAGAGACGAAAAGAACAGATTTCTGCAAAAATTGCTGCATCAGACCGGCCAACATGGCACCAACGAGCTCCAAAGCAAATTACAAGACGTACGAGGCGCAGGCGCGGTTGCTCAGGGCCGTCGTCGCCGCTCATCCCGAGGTGAAGTGGAATTATAAAGGTATGGAAATGTTTTCTTTTCTTTCGTTTGTTGCTCTTGCCTCCCACGCAGCACATGATGTTTTCTGCAAACAGGCAAGCCACTCATTCCACCTCCTTTATGATCGCCTCCATCATCATGTATTCCCTCACGTTTTCAGACCATGTACATGATTCTTGGAAAAAAGAAAGAAACAAAGAACCCTTCTCTCCTCATACACACACACACACACACACACATACACACATACACACATACACACATACACACACCCCAACAGACAAAGGTTGACACTGCCTCACTCTTCTGGTTTGCTCTGCAGCAATCGCCGCCTGCTATGGCTCTGACATGTCGGAACACGCGCTGAACCACCGGTTCCGCAAGATTAGGGCCCAGAGCCTGGTCATCAAGTTGGGGCGGGAGCGCGGGTTCGACATGCGGGATCTGTGTGTTGATGAGAATAAACTGCCGTCTACGCAAGAGAGGGTTGATCAGAAGAGTATGCTTTCAATACCTTCTTTTTTTTTTTTTTTTTTTTTCTTGTCCTCCTTTTTGTTCTTTTCTTCATTCCCTGTTTCACTGTAACTCCTGGTCTTCTTCTTCTTTTGTTTACTTGCCCTCCCCCCGTGTAACCTTTTTCCGGCAACAAGTTCATGACATGAAGCTGACAACCCCCCAGACATCGCCAAGTACTTTGGCCAATCCACCGCCGACGGCATCCAGTTCCAGTTCCGCGCCTACAAAAAGGACGCAGAAACCCTCCGCGCCGTGCACAGCGCCGGCGGCGACGTCGCCAACTGCCTCCCGCTCTCGACGCTCACCACCACGCCATCCAAGCCAACGCCGTCCCGCTCGACCAACACTCCCGTCTCCCGCCGCAGCGGCGCCACCATGACCCCTTCCACCGCTCGCAAACGCCCCCGCATCAAGCGCTCGGACTCGGACGACGAGCGCGACGAGGATGGCGACGGCGACGGCGACGACGACATGATGGACGACGAACACGACGAGCAAGACCCCTCGGACCAGCACGACGATTGGAGCGACCGCGACCGCGACCTCGAAGCCGTCACCCCGTCCCGCCGACCAGCCAAGCACCCCCGCAGCAGCACAAAATCCCGCGCCACGACCCCCCGTCGCCACGCCGCCGCCAAAGCCAGCGCTACCATCGCCCAGCTCGGCCACGACTCCAGCGACGACACCACCGCGCCAGCCCCGGCTCCGGTCCGGGCGTACAAGTCCCTCTTTGCGGACCCCGATGTCCAGGAGGTCGACTTATCCGTATCCGTATTCGACGACCCGGCTGTTGGGCCCGCGCACGGGGGGCTCACGACCTTTGACCCGGACCCCTTTATGGAGACGACTATGCAGAGAGGCACGTACGGGGACGATGGGTACGGAGATGGGGAGATTTGAGGATGCGCTGAGGGGAAGTGCTTCAAGGGCTTCTTTCTTTCTGTTTCGGTTCTTTCGGTTCTTTTCATTTTGTTTCTTTTTTTTCGCTTCGTTTCTTTGCTTTTTGCACAACAACCCCCCAATCCCCCCCCCCCCCCCGTCCTTTCCTTATTCAAAAAGGCACCGCCTACCTTCTTCCCCGTCCGGAACAACACCACGCACACCGCCAGCCAGCCAAAGGTGCTGCACAGAATGGAATGGGAGGGGAGGGGGTGAGGCCGCCGCCCTCCAGCAATCATGCTGGGTGAGTGATCTACTGGCGCGGGGGGTAGGTGTGCACTGATGAAGACTTGCTATGATGGGGAGAAGCATGCACAGCGGGATCAAGGACAGGACAGAGAACAGATAAACACATAAACCGTGGCACAGACTGATAGAGACACGCCGCTCCCAAGAGAAGCATTCGTTCATGGCAGGCATGGAGAGCGCAGGAGAGACTTTTTTTTTATTTTTATTTTTTTAGCTACTCAACTGAGATGAAATGATACCATTTTTTTGCACGCAAATCAGAATAAGAAAACCATCATTGATGCATAGTATACAAAGAAAAAAAAACAAAGAAAGAAAGAAAGAAAAAAGACTCGTGCATCTACGTCTACGCTGTGGTTTTGGACAAAACGACCCCCTCATCCCTTTGACGTCCATGTCCCTTCTCCTGGATATAGTATATACTTTAGTGATAACCAAAAACAAATCCTGTGGGCATTTTTAGTCCAGCAGCAACGCCCACAGCGCGTCACGGTCTATAAAGTCGTGGTGGATAATGTTGACGAGCCAGTAGTCTGATCGAATGCCGCTCAGTAACTTGTCGCTGTCGGATGCGCGCCCGTAGACCTTGGCCCATTCGGCCCAGATGCCAAATGCCTCCTCGCTCCAGGCCTTGAAACTGACTTCTTCAATGATGGTCGGTGTGACAATCTCCTTGCCCGGAAACACGCCCCACGTCACCGCATTGGTGCTTGAGGCCACGGCGCCGCGGGTGGCAGAAGTAGAACCCCCTCTGCCGCTGCCGCTGCCGCCGCGGCTCACGTCGGACGACACAAAGTCGCCCGCCGCATTGGCGGCGTAGAAGCAAACGCTGTCGCAGTACTCGGATCCCTTGAGCTTGTCCGCCAGGACGTGCCAGTCCGCCGATGGCAGGAAGAATTCGGCAAACGCCTTTTGGAAGACGAAGCCGTTTGCCGGACCCCATCCAAATGTCCTGTCCGTAGAAGAGACGCCGTTGACGGCAGGCTGCGAGGCCACCGTCAGCCAGCCCTTGTTGTTCATCTCTACCAGGCGATGCTGGATGCTCGACGACTCGGCAGATAGTCCTTCCTCGCTCCAGGGGATGGCCGAGATTTGCCCCTTGATGTGCTTGACGAATATGTCCTTGATGTCTTCGATTGTCTTGGGATGACCCCATAGTTGGACCGCTTGGCTGATGGACATGTGCAGGCTCACGCCGTAGCCGTCAATTTCACCATAGGCCGGCGATCTCGAATCACCGAATCTGCCGTTGGGAAAGTCGTCCCACGTCGCTTCTCGTCCCAGCACGCCTTCGCCCTCGGATATCGCAAGCGTGTTGGCCCACGAATTGATGCTCTCGGCAGGCACCCCGGCTTCCTGTCCAGTCGCCTCCCACTCAGGATGTGTCGCTGGTCGGCCACCGACAATGACGCGGTTGTAAGGGTCTGAGCCAACCGAGGACCTTCTTCTAGACGTCCTAGAGTGGCTCGAGGTCCTGTTGCCATTGACCTGCAACAGCGGCGGCAGTGCAGGAGCCGTTGATGAGTTGTCGTCCACGACAACAACGACCGCGTCCCCCTTTTCTTCCGAGTCGTGCGGAATGAGACCAGCCCTTTCCACGATAAAGGACACGGCCTTTTCCAGGTTGAGCGTGTAGAAATGAAAGCCCTTGGGACCCGCTGACCGGTCCTTTATGGTCCTGATCTGGTCTATCAACTCACTGATGATTTCCACACCGACGAGCTTGACCTTTTCGTCGTCACCTCTGACGGCATCAAGCCGGTCCAGAATGGCACTCGGCATCTTGGCATGACTGAGCTTGGTTGTTCTCTTGATCATTTGATAGCTCTGAACAGGCATCAGTCCGGGCATGATGGGAATGGTCTTGAACACGCCGCTGGGGTGCTCTCGCAGAGTCCTTTCAAAACGATCGTAGGCGTCGATATCGAAGAAGAGCTGGGTCATGATGAAGTCTGCGCCGGCCTGGACCTTGTCCACAAGATAAGGCAGGTCGTGCTGCAGACTTTGTCCCACCGGGTAGCTCTCGTCGGAATGTCCCTCGGGGTACGCAGCCACACCGATACAAAAATAGTCACCATATTTCTTGCGGATGTGTTGGACGAGGTCCTTGGCCCAGATGAAGTCGTCGGCGTCATCGTCCTCAGACTCGTTTACATCCCGGTATTCTTCTTTTCGAGGGGGGTCGCCTCTCAGAGCAAGAATGTTGCGAATGCCAAGAGCTTTGGCGTCTTCAAGTGCTTTGTCGATGAGTCGCTTGCTCATGTTGGTGCAAGTCAAGTGCAGACATGTTGTGAGGCCCAGCTCTCGTTGGCACAACTCAGCGAGCTCCATCGACTTGGTCGCTGTCGATCCGCCAGCTCCCCATGTGACATTGACAAAAAGAGGCTTCAAAGCCTGCTCCATTCGTTGCAATCGATGCCGTAGATTGGAAAATCCCATGGCCGTCTTGGGTGGGAAGAATTCGAGGGAGAAGTATTCTTCATCGGCCGGTAGAGCGGCAATTTTATCCGTGATCTTGTCCATGACAGGCAGCGATGATGATAAACGGACGAGAAGATGTTTTACTCAACGAGATGTGAAAAAGCCGCTACTCGGATTCAGTCAAATATTTTTGGCGTCTGTGGTCGGGTTTTGAAGAAATTGGCGCGCGTGGTAATCGAATATGTCTCTGGCGCGGGGCGGGGCGGGATATCAGTCGAGAACTCCTCTGGTGGCGACAATCCAAAGGTCAGGCACATGGAGGGGTAAAAAGAAGAAGGGAAGAATGGGAAAAAAAAAAGAAAAAAAAAAGAAAAGAAAGGCAAAAAGAAAGACAACAATTCGGCTACGAACACAAGCACAAAACACGTACACGGCCGATGACAAGTCGCAACGCCGGAAAGCCGGGCTTTGTCCGATCCAAAAGCAATGTCCAACAGAAAATCAAAAACTGGAGGACAGCACTTGCACGCCAGCGAAGAGTTTTGCACTGTCGCAGTCGGCATGGCGGGGCACAGAAAGCAAAACGGGCGGACTCCTTGGAGCAAGAGTTGATGTCACGCACGCACGTCGCGTCTGGCAACGGCTAACGGAAAGGCAGGAGCCTGCGCGGAACACACTGGGAGCACTTTCCCTCTGGATCGCGGCTGTCGATTGACCAATCGTGTCTGGCCGTGTCTGGCCGTGTCTATGGCTCTTGGTAGGAGATGGAAACGTCGTGTGATGCGCCATCCGCTACATTCTGTGCAATGTACATGCATCTGGGCAAATGAAAGGTAGGTAGTGTTAAACACTGTAGCTATAAAAACACTTTTCTCGAGCACTGCAATAACAAATCATGGCAAATCATGACTCCATCGCTTTGCCATGTGCAGCGCCCCAGGTCCCAAATAACACGCGACTTCCCTAAGCGGCAAGAACCCTGCAGGGTCCTTCCAGTTCCTTCGTCCCTCCAGCCTTCCGCTCCGAACTTCGCAGCTGGCACTGAGCTCTCTTGATCTTCTCTCGAATCTCGAGTGTTTTTGCCTGGCCAGGCCTCTTTTGGTTTTGGACGACCCTCTCTTGTCTCCCTCGGTCCTCCGCTGGCTCGCATGATGCAACCGTCCTCATGCAGCTCGTCTACGCAACGCAAATAGGATGCAAGTCCACCAGCCCGTCCTTTTGCTTTCGGGCCGCTGCGCGATGGACCACGCGCGGTGCACGCCGAGTGTGCCTCGCCGAGCCGGTAGCTTCCAGAGCGTCGAGCGTCGAGTCGTCGAGGTTCTACGCCCTTGATCTGAAATCACTGGACAGCAAATGGAGGCGACGATGGAGGGAAGCGGAACAAGAGCGACAAGCGACAAAACAGAATGCCATCCGCTCCTCCTCCCAAGGGCAACATGACGCAGCTCCGCGCCATTCCACCCACAAAAAGACAAACTACGTCCTGTCAATGTTTCCCTATCCCTCCGGCAGCCTACATCTTGGGCACCTTCGAGTCTATACCATTGCCGATGTCGTCGCTCGATACAACAGACTAAAGGGAGACGATGTCCTGCTACCAATGGGCTGGGATGCTTTTGGCTTGCCAGCCGAGAATGCGGCTCTCGAGCGAGGGATTGCTCCGGCAGTTTGGACAAGAACCAACATCACCAAAATGAAGGAGCAGATTGATTGTATGAATGGAAGCTGGGACTGGAGCTGCGTGAGTTTTACCGTTCCAAAGAAAGAAAGAAAGAAAAGAGATGAAAAGAAAACAAAAAAGAGAACAGAAAGAGGAAGAATACGAATAAAAAGAAAGAGGAAGAAACAAAAAGAAAGAAAGAGGAAAGAAAAGACAGAAAACAACATAGCAACGCCTGGCTAACGACTCCATAGGAGGTGACTACCTGCGAACCTGAATTCTACAAACACACTCAAAAGCTCTTTCTCATGCTGTACGAACGAGGCCTTGCATACCAGGACGAAGCCGAGGTCAACTATGACCCTGTGGACAAGACGGTTCTGGCAAACGAGCAGGTAGACGCCAACGGCTGCTCTTGGAGATCGGGTGCCAAGGTAGAGAAGAGAAAATTGAAACAATGGTTTGTCCGCACATCAGAGTATCGCGAGGCATTGCTCAGGGACCTGGACGAATTGGCCAAGGAGAACGCCTGGCCCGAGCGCGTTATTTCCCAGCAGCGGAACTGGATTGGAAAGTCCACTGGTGCCATGATCAAGTTTCCAGTCATGGCCATGGGCGGTGTTGATGTTGGCGCAGCCATCGAGGTCTTCACGACACGGCCCGACACTCTGTTTGGCGTCCAGTACGTTGCCCTTGCTGCCTCGCATCCTGCTGTCAGCCGCTTGGCTCAGACAGATGACAAGCTTCAAGCCTTTTTAGACACGCTACCTGGTTTGCCCCCCGATGCCAAGGTCGGCTATCTTTTGCCACAGATGCGAGCTATCAACCCGCTGGCTTACCACGATGATACCCCCGACGCCACCAAGGCATCATTGCCCATATATGTAGCACCATACGTACTAGGTGACTACGGCGAAGGAGCTGTCATGGGTGTTCCTGGCCACGATGCACGCGATCATTCATTCTGGAACACACATCACCCCGACCAGCCCATACGCACTGTTCTAGCGGCATCCGAAGATGAAAGCACAGCCATAATACCCAACCAGGTCGGGCCCTTTGTAGACCATGGCGTCATGACCCATCACAGTGGTGCCTTTAAGGGGAAGCCATCACTTGAGGCTGGGCAGATCATGGTACGCATGCTCGAGGCAGCCGGTCTGGCCAAGCCCGTCGAGAAGTGGCGGCTGCGGGACTGGTTGATCAGTCGTCAGCGATACTGGGGGACTCCCATTCCTATTATCCACTGCGAGTCTTGCGGCGCGGTGCCGGTTCCTGCTGAAGAGCTTCCGGTGCGGTTGCCCGATGTGGACAAACATTGGGCTGAAAACAAAACGGGCAATGCCCTCGAGTCGTCATCTGATTTCGTCAATGCCACCTGTCCCAAGTGCAAAGGACCTGCGCGCCGGGATACAGATACCATGGATACGTTTGTAGACTCGAGCTGGTATTACACCCGTTATATAGATGCTCACAACGCAGTGCAGCCCTTTTCTCCGGCCGCGGCGAGTCAGATGTTGCCAGTGGACATTTACATCGGGGGCATCGAGCACGCGATTCTGCACCTGCTGTACGCTCGCTTCATGTACAAGTTTTTGGCCTCGACGTGTCTCATGCCCGGATCCCACGAGACCGAGGCGGCATCATTCGCAGAACCTTTCAGGCGACTAATCACGCAGGGCATGGTTCACGGGAAAACGTACATTAACCCGGACAACGGATCGTTCCTGAAACCCGAGGAAGTGGACTTATCCGTCGCATCGGAACCCAAAGTGGTTGCCACGGGTGCACCTGCAGTCGTGGCATATGAGAAGATGTCAAAGTCCAAGCACAATGGCGTGGATCCAACGCAATTTATTGCCAAGTATGGCGCTGACGCAACAAGAGCCCACATGCTCTTCCAGGCGCCCGTAGGCGACGTGCTCAACTGGGACGAGTCCAAGATCTCTGGTGTCACCCGTTGGTTGCAGAGGTTACATGATCAGGTGGTGGGCAGCACTCGGGCGGCCGACCTCGGGTCTTGCTCGGAGGACGTGAAAAGCCTCCTCGAGGCGAAACATCGGGATCTGAACTCAAAGGACGCGGCACAGCTCGCGCAATGGGATGCGGATGGCGCGTTATGGCGCGAAACGCAACACACGATTGCGTCCGTCACGAGATCATACGACGAAGTCTATTCGCTGAACACGGTTGTGTCCGACCTGATGAGACTAACCAATGTTCTGGCGAGCTCAAAGGCCGACCTTGCCATCAAGAAGCACACCGCCAGCACGATTACGCGACTTCTCGCACCAATCGCGCCGGCATTCGCTGAAGAGTGCTGGAGCGTGTTGCATCCATCAAAGGGATCCATCTTCACATCAAGCCGTTTCCCCGTACAGGATGGCACGTTGGGGTCTGCCATGCTAGAGCGTCGACACCAAGACTGCGCCGTACACATCAATGGCAAGATGAGGGGCGTGGTGGAAATACCGTCTCCGCCAGCTGAGCTGCAGGGCGATGACCTCAAGAACTGGATGGTTGCAGCCATTCTAGACACAGAGCTTGGCAAAGAGCGGTTCACAAAGGGCAAATTCGACGTGACCGAGGCCAAGAGAGCCATTCTTGCGCGAGGGGGCCACGTCATGAACTTTGTCTTTTGAAGTATGGAGGTCCCGTTAGAGAGGTCTGCCAGTTTCAGGCGGAGGGTCATGTATAAATAGGATGGACGTGTACAGTAGTAGGAAGAGGATCCTGGAAAAAGGCAAAGTCTCAAGCAAGTGGAGCTGAACAGAAAAGGTGTACGAGACAAGCATGTATATTACCACAGGTACATGGTTTACGAGCATCAAAGACTCCGCTTGGACATAACAAGTAAATGGGAACACTTTATGACGATGAGGTTAAGGTGGGCAAGATGGGGTAGAATCAGCGTTGCTATCTCATAAACTCGCTGACACGTTTCTTCTCACTCGCAGAAGCGGCATCTTCGCGTCTGGTCGGATATCAGGAGTCGAGTTAGGTTGTTTGCCGCCTCCTATTCAATTCGGCGTTGCATATTGCATGTGTTGGTTTGGGAATTACACCAAGGCTAGCATGGGTTGGGGGAAGAGGTCTATCCCCTGAGTTGGCAAACACACACACACACACACACAAAAACAAAAAAAAAAAAAAAAAAAAAGAAGAAGAAGAAGAAAGAA
>AFRA01000883.1:0-16465 GCA_000223055.1 Claviceps fusiformis PRL 1980
ATATAAAATTAATAAAGTTAGGTATAATTAAATATTTATAGTTTTATTTATTTTAAAAGAAAAGAAATTAGTATTTTAAATAAGTTTTAATAAAACCTTTAATAAGCTTTTTTTTTTTAATAAGTTAGCTTTATAGTTTTATATTTTAAAAGCTAATAGTTTTAATTTTATTAAGTATAATATTAAAGTAAGTAATTTCTTATATTAATTAAGTTTTAAACTATTTTTATACTTTTAATTAAATAATTTAAAAGTTTATAATAGGTTTTTAATAGTTATTTATTTTAGTTTTATAAGCTTAATTAGTTATAATAAAGTTTAACTCTAAATTATAGCCTTTAATTATATATTACTATCTATATATAATAAAATAAGTTATATAAAGGCTACTTAATTTACTTTATTTAAACAAAACTATTATTTATAATAAAAAGAAAAAGAATATATACTATATACTTAAAAGTAAGGGGTATATATATAACTAAAGATATTTTTATTATATTTTAGAATTCTTATACATATAAATTTAGCTTTAAAGTTATTAAGATTAAAAAAAAAGAATAATTAAATATGAAGTTATTTAATTAAATAGTTAAAGCTATTAAAAAATAAAATAATAATAATTATAGAATAAAATATAGATAAATATACTATAGTAGTAACTAAGATTATAGTAATTAATAGTATTATAGTCATAGGTGCTTCTATACCTATACTTTAAAAAAAAGAATAGAAAAATAGATACCTTTTTTTAATTACTTAAGGACCTAGGACCTATTTATATCTTTTAATTAAATAGTTTAATTGCATTATACTAAGGTCTTTACTCCTTTAGCCGCCACGATGCCTTCTTCTAAATGACTGCGGTCCACGTTCCTTCTTCCGCAACACAATATATAATAGTACTAATTATACTTTAATATTCCTTTATATTTTCTTTAGATATAAGGGGCTTAGTAAGTTATTATTTTAAGACCCCTAGCTGTAGTAGAATTTTAATAAATTTATAACTTTCTAGCTTAAAGCGTGCTAGAGCCATTGAAATATACTGCTTTTAATGTATTTTTAGGACCTTGTTTTTTTAGTTATGCTAAATTTAAACCCCTAGGAAAAATTCTATAGGGCCCCTATCTTCTATAGGGTAAGCCTTATAAAGAGCTTTCTTAAGCTCTTTAATATATTATAAATTTACCCCTATTAAAAGGTAATTATTAATATAAGTTATAATAAAGGTATGCTTTTTTAAATTATAGAATATAGTAGGGTTAGAGATAAGAGGGCTAAAACCTAGGTTTTTAAGGACTAAGGTTAGAGTCTGCTGCCACTCTCTAGAGCTTTACTTTAAGCTATATAAGGATTTTCTTAGTATAATAACTAAATCCTTAGCAGCTTTATAGCTAAATTTCTAGGCTAGCTTAGCTAGCTATAGATTTTATTTAAGAAATTTAATAAATCCCTTAGGGATTTATATATAAATAGTCTCTTTTAGGTAGCTATTAAGAAAAGCCCCTATAAAATCCACTTACTCTATTTCCTAGTCTTTTTAGGCTACTATAGCTAATAATATTTGCTAGCTAGGGGGAATACTAGTAGTGGTAAAGGTATCTATATAATTTAAGCCTTTTATTTATATAAAACCTTTAGTAATAAGTTAGGCTTTATATTTTAAAGGATTATTTTCTTTATTCTTTTTAAGCTTTAAAATAAGCCTATTTCTTAGCACTCTCTAGCCCTTAGAGATATTTTCTTTTTCTATAAATTCGAAAGTGCTAGCCTTTAGAAGTTACTTAAATTCGCTAAAAATAGCTTATAGCTATTATTTTTTCTATAGGCTTTTTAAAGCTTGCTTCTAAGACTTAGGCTTAGAGCTATTAATAGGCCTATTTTCTTTAGCCTTTAGCTATACCTTATAGTAGATTTCTTTAAAAAGAGCTGCTAAATTAATATCTATTTTATCTAGATTATTTAGTTAATTTTTATTTAAAACTAGGTCCCTAAGACTCTAAATTAAATTAGGCTCTTTACTAACTATTTAATTAAGAGATACTATAGGGTAATCCTTAATAAGAATATTACTATTTTAGTTATTTTCCCCCTTTAAGGAATTATCCTATAGAAGGTTCTAAGGGGTACTTAAATCCCTCTCTAAAGAGTTATTCCTTATAGAATACCTAGGGAGGCCTAAGTTAATAGGGCCTATAGGTTCTATAATTTTTATAAAGCTAGTTTTAGTAACTGGTCTTTTAAAAGAAATATAAACTAAGTAGGTTTTAGAACCTAGGTTAGCTAATAACCTTCTAGGGATAGTCTTAGGGGCTAGTTTATAAGCTTTAGGTTTTTTTTCTATTAGAATTAAAACCTTATAATAAGAGCTAATAGCTCTAATACTCTTATAATTAGTAGGGCTAATTTCTAAGGTAATTAGGGTATTTTCTTTAAAATCTATAGCTAATAACTATACTAAGCTAGCTAGTTTTATAGAATTTGCTATTATATTTATAAGGTTTATAATAGTAGAAATAATAAAATTCTATAAAAATAAAGGTAAGCTAGCCTAGTGTAGGGTAGCCTGTAATCTATCTATTATTACACAGATAGCCCTCTTAGCTAGCCTATTTTACTTATAGATATAAGGGGAAGAAGTGCTAAATTTTATCCCCTTTTTTGCTAGCTATTGCTTACAAATAGAATTAACCTCTCTACCCTTATTAAAATATAGATATTTAGGGTAAGTACTAAAATTAAACTTTAGGGATCTAAAGAACCCTTTTATAGCTAAGAAAACAGTAGGGCCCTCCTTATTTAGCATTAGAAATAGCCACTTATATTTAGTTTTTTAGTCTACTAAAATAAGGCATATAGGGTACTTATTGTAAGGTGTAGGGCTTATTCTCACTATATTACCCTTTAGTCTATTTAAAGCCCTAAGGGGGTTTAGAATTAGGGTTTTAGAAGGCCTTCTAACTGCTTTTGTTTAATTATAGGTTAAGTAGTTAAAATCCTTATCTTTAACCTTAGAAAAATCTAGGATTTCCTTAGCTAATAAGCTAGTTTTCTTTAGCAATAGTAGGCCTAGGTGCCCTGGCTTAATATGCTAGATTCTAGCTAATCTTAGCAAATTTTAGTATAAATTTAGCTTAGGGTTTTCTATAAGGTCCCTTATAAGCTTTTTTTTAGCCACTATAACACTTTCTTCTTTAGCTCCCTACTAAGCCCCTTAAGAATCATAGGCCTCTTTAGAGGCTATTAGAGGCCTAGGGCTTATCTTAGTAGGATTTTTAGAGACTAAATCCACTAAAGCCTCTTTTATAATTTTTCTAAGGGCCTTTAACAGCCCTATATTAGAAGGAAATACTTCTATAAATTTAGGTGCCCAGCTTATAAGCTTTAGAAAAGAAAGTGCTATAAAATTAGTGGGTTCTAGGTTAGAACCCTCTAATTCTTTAATTTCTAGGGCTTCCTTAGCTTATATAGGTTCTGTAGAGGGAATATAAACCTCTATAGGGTAGCTAGTAGCTATATAGCTAAAATAACCATTATAGTGCCCATAAAGGCAACTAGAAAGAGCTTTTAAAAGGGGGGTATTAGTATTTTCTAGCTAAATAAAAAGTCTATGCTTTTTAATGTTTAAAATACTAATATAAGACCTATTGGCTAAGTATAGCGAGTTTCTATACCTATAACCTCCTACTAAATAGTGCTTTAGCCCACTTACTATATTTATATCTAATTTTAGAAAATTTAGTGTATTTTATAGGACTAAGGGCCTGTATTTATTAGGATTTTGCTAATATAAAACCAAAAATTTTACCTTTCTATATCCCTTAGGATATATAGGACCATTACTAGTTATTATAGGCCTAGCTTCCCCTTTTTTATAAGGTATATAACTTATAAAATATTCCTTAGAGTTAACTAAGTAAATAGTAGAACCTATATTATAAAGAAGAGAGTTTTTTATTTCCTTATTATAGAAATTAAAGGCTTTAGAGGATATTTTATCCTTAAGCTTATTAACCTTAGTGCTAGCTTAACTAAAAGTAATAGATTCTTTAGAATAAATACTAGAATCTTTACTAGAGTTACTATTAGCACTAAGGCTACTAAGTCTCTTATAGGGCTTTAAAGCCCCTAAAGAAAGGTTAAAATTTCCTAGTATAAAGGATTCCTCTTAACCCTTATTATTATTCTTAGCCTTTTTAGAGGATTTTTACCCCTTTTTACCCTTTTTCTTATTAGAAATAGGCTTAGAATTTCCCTTATTTTCTTAGGGGGAATTTATTTTTTTCTTTTTATCCTTATTAGGATATTTAAAGGTTTTATTTTCTTTAGAGCCTCTATAGATAGATTTTTTAAAAGTAGTAGCTTTATAATTTAGAGCTTTAGATACTAAGGAGCTTTTATCCCTTTGCTCTTCTAGTAAATTAGCTATAAGAAATTGTAAATTTAGTGCCCCTATAGGGGCCCCTAAAGCCCTATTAGTTCTTATAGAAAAACATTGCCTTTTAGCTTACTAAGGAAAAGTTGACTTTAGAGCTTATAAATATTGGTTTACTTAGTTTATAGGCTCTATAAAAACACTTACTAAATTTAACCTAGCTAGTAGGTTATTAAATAAAGCATTAAAGGACTCTAGGGACCCCTTATAACCTTAGAAATTTAGGCTATAAAATTAATTATATAGAGTACTACGCTATATTTTAGAACTCTAAGAATACTGCTAGATTAAAACACTATATACCTCTGAGGGGTTTTTTTGCTAAATTATAGCATTTTAGGGGCCTTTAGTGTAGCTATCTCTTAAAAGCATAAGAATTATAGCTTAGTTAGAATTGCTAAGGTTCTTTATAATACTAGGATTTTCTAAAAAATTAGGCATTCCTAGTGCCTTAAATTAGATATTTAGGGCCTATTTCTACTAATTAAAATTTTCTAGCCCCTTTAGCCTAGCCCCCTTTAGAAAGCTATAAACTCTTTTATTAAACTCCTTAATAATAGAATTATTAAAGGAATTTAGAATATTAGAGTTTTTAGAGCTTTCTTAAGGTTTTTCTTTTATTAGCTTAGCTATAGGTTCTAAAGCTATAGCTAGGGTAGAGGTAATAGCTGCTACTAAAATTTCTAATTTCTCTAATATATTAGAAATATTATTATTATGCTATAAAATCTATTAGTTTATATGCTCTGCCTATAAATGCTTTAGGGTAGGAACCCCTTAGCTAATTTAGCTTAAATCTTTTAATTTTTATTTTTTTTTATTTTTTTTTTAAAAAAAAAAATTTAAAAGTAGGAAATCTTCTTTTGCTATTTTATAGAAGGTAGTCTTTTAAATTATAGTAAATTTACTATATATCTCTCTCTTTTATAGAAGTAGGAAACCTTCTATATTTTTCTTTTATAGAAGCAAAGTCTTTTATAATTCCTTTTATTTTATTTATAAGAAAATTTTATAGGGTAAAATATCCTAATTTTTCGCTAATCCTAAATTTTTATAGAAGTAGGAATTCTTTTATACTGTGTTTTTTCCTGTTTTATAGAAGGGAAAACTTCTTTTTAGCGAATTTATTCTTTTTTTTAAAAAGGAATAAGTAACTTCTATACTCTCTATAAATATAGTAATATTTTCTTTTATTATAGAAAAATTTAGTGAATTTTCTAGATACTAAAAGTTCTCTTTTGGGCTTATAACCTATTAGAAATAATAGAGGTAGGTTCTATAGAGCACGGCTTACTAAGGTAGTAGGCTTAGTGAGCGTGTATATATAGATCCACTGCTCTGCAGAGTAGAGCACTGCAGTAAGCTGCAGTCTACTATATCTCACGTAAAATGGAAGCTTTGCGTTGCTTTTAGCACTATTTAATTCGCTAAAGAATTTGTAATAAAAATATCTAATATCTTATATTTAATATCTAGCTTTATAGGTATGCGTAGCTAGCGAAAGTAATTCTAATAGTCTATATAGTTAGTAGCTATAAGGGGCTTTTTAACTTCCTTCTCTTACATACCCTCTAACCTTATTAGTGGATCCTAGTCGCTAGCTAGATTTCCTAAGCTACTTTTTATTTTCTTTAAAATTTATTTATGTAGAAAAATAAAAAAATAGACTTATAGCTATATAAATTAGCTACTAATGTGCTTAAAATTGGTTAACTTAGTGAAAATTAACATACAATACTAAAAAACCGATTTTTAGATATTTATATAGAAAGAAAGCCCGGAATTTAGCGATAAAGAATCTAGTCCTAAGACTTTTTGTAAATTCCTTCTTATTAAGAAAAAACAGTAAAAACACATATTATAGGGTAGCCACCTTCCTTAACTAAGCAGCCGTTAGCTGGCTTAGTCACATCCTTTAATCCATTCCTCTGTATCTTTGCTAGTTGCCTTATAAATCTAACCTAAAAGCTAGACCTACCTTGCAGCTGTTAGCATGACTGCGTAGCTGTTAGAATGAGCAAAAAAGGTCGAAAAGTGAGGATTTGTGGGGACCTCGCAGCTGCGAGCCCACACACGTGACTTGTGCCGCCCGCGTGCGCGCACGCTTGCCGGCTTGCACTGGCTTGCAAAGCCCCCCCTTATAAGGTGCTTCTATTAGCGCTATAATTATAGCACTAATAGTGAGGAATCCCCTGTAAATAACCCTGTTATTTTCAACAGTAATTATAATCTTTACTATAAATTTAGGTATTTCTTTAGTAATATATTTAAAAGAAATAAAATAGCCTTTAAAGTCCTAAAGGTATTTAAATTTAATATATTTTTATATTCTAAGATTAAATATATTATAATTACTAAAATAAAAGAATTAATAATATATTTTATAAGTAAATAAAGAAAAGGTAGAATAGTTCTTTAGAAATAACTATATTTAAATTTAATTAAATATAGGGTATATAAAAAATTTCCTTTTAAGATATATAAGTGTGACAAGGGCCAAATTATAAGGGGCTTGGAATGCAAAGATTCTATTCTGACAATAATCGACTTTGGCTCTCTTAGGGGTTCCGAGGGATCTAGAGGTCTAGGTTCCCTCTAGAGGTCCTAAGGGCTGCGGAAATCTTATATATATATACTATAAGTAAGGATACCTAAGGTTCTAAAGTTTCTCTTATACGTGGGTGCCTTAGGTTAGCTATATGCACCCTAGCATATATAACACAATCCCCCCCCTTTAAAAGATGCTTATTCTAAGCGTTTATAATGTCTCTATTATAGTATTAAGGACTTATAGGTTACTTAGTTTACCTAGGTTATTAGTTATAAATTATTTAAATATAGCTTTAGCTCTATCCCTAATAAAATATTTATAGGGTTTTTATATTTAGTATTTTCTTATAGGCTATTCTTTTTACTTTATTAAATACTTAATATTATTACTAATAGTTTATTTATTATAGATTTCCTTTATTTAAAAGTCTTTAGCTTTAATTAGCTTAGCCTCTTTTAAAACCTAATTAGAATTAATATCCTTTTTAGTGTAAAAGGGCTTAATTAAAGAGATATAGAAGGAGTTATAAATATACTACTCCTTTAGTAATAATAGCTAGACTATAGTAGTAAAGATAACCTTTAATATATAAAAAGGCCTTAGTATTTTTTTATTAAGCTTCTTTATAGGCCGCTTAGTATAGATATTTTTAGCGTTAAGTATAACTAACTAACCTTCTATATATTCTAAAAGGAATATATACTTCTTATTTATTTACTCCTTTACTTATTAATAGCTTTTCTCTAGTTATTTCTTTGCTTTATTATATATTTATATTATTTAGTGTGTGTATAGTTAGCTCCTAGGGTTTAAGGGAGCTTCTATTAGTGGATTATATACTACTAAGTAATATCTATAGTTAGTAAAGAAGGGCGTTATTCTAGTTACTATTAAGGATAAATTATTATATATAAATTTAGCTATTAATAATAAATCCTCCTAATTAAATATTTTATAATTTATAAAGGCATAGAGGTATATCTTTAGAATCTAGTTAGTATATTCTATTTATTTATTAGTTTAAGGATAAAAGGCTATACTTATCTTACTTTTAATACCTATTAGTTTAAAGAAATCTTTCTATAATTTAAATATAAATTAAGAGTTATAATTTAAAATTATATTTAAAGGAATACTATAGTATTACTAGTATTCCTTTATAAAGATATAAAGGAGGTCTTTTATTTTCTTTCTATTTACCTTAAGAGGTATAAAGTAAGCTATCTTTATAAAGGGGTTTATTATTACTTAGATTAAATTATAACTATTAGATATTAGTAATTCTATAATAAAGTCTATTATAATAGACTACTATAGCTTATAATATAACTTAAGTAGTTATAATAGTCTATAAGGTATATATTAGGGATTTTTATTTTATTAATAATCTAAGTAGCTTTATATATATTCCCTAGTTATAGGTTCTAACTTAGGCTACTAAAAGTTATAAGTAATAAGTTTAATAGTTTTATTTATTTCTATATAGCTAGCCACTTTTATATTATGTTTAGAGGATATTACCTTTATTCTTATAGATTTAGGGATTTAAAGGCATCCTTTTTAATATAATATCCTATTCTTAATAGTAATATATTTATTTAGTTCTTTTTATTATAATACTATATAGTACCCCTTATTAAGTAGTGTAGCTATTTTAACTTTACTTATAAAAGTAAGATCCTATTAATAGGTAGTTAGACTACTAATATATATAAAGGTAATTAATAGTAATAGTGTAAAGTGCTTAGGTTTTAGTACTATTATAATAGGTTAATCCTTTTCCCTCTCTTTTTTAGGTTAGTGCTATAGTAGTTATAATAAGATATCTACTTTATTATTCTTTTTACTAGGTTAGTAGGTAATAATAAAGTTATAGCTAGAAAGCTTTTATAACTACCTTACTTATTATTAGTTAAGGACCTTTACTTTAGTAAAGTATTTTAGGTTATAATAGTTTAAGAATACTTTAATATAGTACTAGGCGCCTTCTAAATATTATCTTTACTTCTTAAAATAGTTAATAATAGCTAAGAGTTCCTTATTATAAATCTTATAATTAATCTCTACTAATAAAAGCTTTTAGGAATAGAAGGTAATAAAGTAAAGTTAACTATTAGAGTCTATTTATAAGAGCACTCTCTTTAAAGCAAAATCTAAGGCATTAGCTTTAATAATTACTAGTTTTAAAGGGTTAAAATATATTAGAATAAGCACTATTAAAAAGGATGTTTTTAGGGAGTTAAAGGCTTATTATATATTAGTTAACTAGGTCTATACCTTTTAATTAAGCTTAATAGAATTTATTAGTAGCTTTATAATCTTTAAGAAATCCTTAATAAAGTAGTAGTAAAAGTTAGTAAAGCTAATAAATTTCTATACCTCCTTTAAGGTTATAGGGGCTTACTATTCCTTTATATAAGAGGTCTTTATATTAAATATTAAAATTCTATTAGTAAATATATTATATTCTAAGAATTCTAGCTTTAAAACCCTTTAGTAGCACTTATAAGGGGCTACTGCTAGGTTATGCTTTAAAAGCCTATAAAGCACTTCCTTAACTAACTTATTATATTCTTCTAGGCTTTTAGTATAGATTAGAAGATTGTCTATATAAACTAATAGCTTAGTATTAATAAGGTCTTAAAAAATATAGTTTATTAAAGCTTAGAAGGTTACTAGGGCATTTATTAACCTAAAAGGCATAACTAAATACTTAAATAAGCTATACTTATAGTAGAATGCTATCTTCTATTTATAACTCTTAGCAATCTAAATAAGGTTAAAGCTAGATTTAAGGTTAATCTTAGTAAAGTATTATGCCCTTTATAGTTTATTTTATAACTTTTAGATTAATAGAATTAAATACCTAATAGGTATAGTAATTTTATTAATCCCTTTAAAGTTAATAACTAAGTAAAGTAGGTTTTCTAAATCTTTCTTATTAGTAAATATTAATAATATACTATAAGGGGCATTAAATCTATAAATTCTCCCTATCTTTAGTATATTCTTTAGCTAAGGTTTAAGTATAGCTAGTTCCCTTTTACTTATAGTATATAAAGGGCCCTAAGGAGGTATAGTGCCTTCCTTAAGGTTAATTTTATAATTCTATAGTTAATAATTAGGGAGCTAAAGGGCTACTTTATTAATTATAATTAAAAGAAATTTATAGAATTCTTTAAGGATAGCAGCTAAAGTAGTATTTAAGGTAGCCTTTATTACTATAATTTACTTAAGGCTAGGTTCTTTTAAATAAGAGAGACTATAGTAATACTTTTAATAGTATTATAAAGAAAAAAGAATATAGTTAGAGTCTTTATTAAATAGGTTAGCTAGCTAATAAATTTATATTTACTAATAAGGAAGAATTATATTATAGTTAGTAAAGTTACTAAGCTTAAAGATTAATTTAATAAAGTAATCCTTTTAATATCTTAGTATTAATAGTGCTATAAAGTAATACCCTTTAGTTATATTTAATATATTATTAAAGGTATAGAGGGTCTTTTTACTTACTCTTTTTTATAGTAGGAGGTTCTATTCCCTTACTATTCTTAAGGAAAACACTAAAATGCCACTATTATTATCTAGTAATACCTTAATAGGAACCTCTTTATTATTAATTAGTAATATTATATTAACTATAGGTTTACTTCTAACCTATAGTTCTTTTATAGCTAGTTTCTTAGCTAAGGGCTTTAGATTTATACTATAAATAAATATTATATTCTCTTCTCTTTACTATTTATTTTTACTAAATAAACTATAAATAGCGTTTAAAAATCTAAGTTAGACTTTAAAAGCTTATAAAATCTATTCTTTAAAAGGTTATTAATAATAGTGCTAATCTTTAAAACCTTTAATAATAAAAGCTTCTTTAGTTCCTTTTCTTTAGCTTTATATTTTAAGGAAGAGACCTTTAAAGCTAAAAGTAGCTCTTTTTTATCTATATCCTTTTAAGTATAGTATATTAAGGTATTATAAATATCTTAACTATACTACTAATAGTTAACTTTATTAGTTTTATAGTAATTAATAGTAGTTTAGTCTATACCTTAGAGAGTATTCTTAATAGTAATTTATTATTAAACCCCCTTAAACTTACGCTATTTTTTAGTATTTAAGGATAGATTTAAGCTATATAGGCATTAGTTTAGTAACTCTTTTAGTTAGCTTAACTTTAAGTGCCCTAAAGTTAAAGTAAATATACCTTTTCTCTACTAGTTTAGTTTAGGGTTAAATAATATATTTTTATATATTTACTTTATCTTTAATATAGTATTAAGGAAATCTTTATTAAAGTTAAAAAGTTCTCCTTAATAAGAGTATATAAGTTAAGTTATTTTATTTAAAAGTGTTTTTAAAATATAGGTTTATAATATTACCCTAGATTAATTTACTAAATTATTTAAATTAAGTAATTTAGTAAAGTACTAGGTAGTATTACTATAATATTTTAATTCTATTATTTTCTTATAGTTCTTTAATGCTTTTATTATATCTTTAAACTATTTCTAAAGGGTAATAAAGTATAAATTCTATAAGTTAGTTACCTATAATAATTTAACCTACTTTATTTAGTGCTAGTACTAAATCTAGGCTTTATTAGTAAGTAGTAATTCTACTTAGTTAATTTTAATTTAATTAAAAAGGAAACTTTTAGTATAGGATTTTAGGTAGGCTATAACTCTTAACTACTAAAGCTTAAATTTACTTAGGTTCTTTCTATTATAGGTTAGTAGCTTATTAAGTTATATAGAATTAACTTAAATAACTACTAGCTATTTTTAGCCTAGTAGTTAGGCTAATAATTTTAAGAGATAACTATTACTTAAGTCTTTTAGTAAGCTAAATAAGGGTCTTAGTAATTCTAAGGGCCTTAGTAGACTTAGTAGCCTTTATAAAGTCTTTAAGTTTAAGTTACTATTAAAGGGTTTATCCTTTAGAGGGTTTTACTAATAGAAGGTTCTTAAGTATTATAACCTTTAGTAAAATTCTTTTTTATTTTATATATATACTAAATAAAGGTTTTTCTTTATAAAGGTAAAGGTAGAAGGCTTATAAGGTACTTTAAGGGTATTTTAAAGGGATTCTATAATTATTCTTTACTTAATCTTACTAAGTGTTTTTATAATATTTATAGGTTTCCTTACTTAAATATTCTTTAAAATATCCTTAGCTATTAACTTAGTAAGGTTATAAAACTTATTAAATTAAGCTTTAGTATATTTATTTAAATCCCTAGGGCTTAAGTATTATTTAGCTAGGAGGCTAGTAATTTACTTACTTTATTAATATACTTAATAGATTTAGAAGTTTACTTAAGTTTTAATATCTTACTTTATATTAAATAATTCTTTCTATAAGGCTTAAATAGCTATAGTATTTTAAGCCTATACTTATTAAAAGTAAATAATAGTAGCTTTTTATTTAGTTTTACTTTTAGTAAACTATATAATTTAAATATAGATATTATTAGTAAACTATTAGATAGCTTCTTTTATTTCTTTCTAAAGCTTAACTATATCTTTTTAGCTAATTAAAATATTACTTATAATAATATTAAATAACTCTTAGTATTAGGTATATACTTCTTAGTAGTATTCTTTAATTATTTCTAGGTTTTATTAATTATTTACTTATATATTCTAGGCCTAAAAGATAATTATTTTATATATTTCCTTTATTTATTAGTTAAAATAGAAGATATTTATAGAAAGGGCTAGATTAACCTTAGCTAGAAGGCTAGGTGTATTTTTTATAACTATATTAAAGTTAGGAGGATTATAAATAACTATTTATCCTTCTTTAATGCTAGCTAGAGCCTTACTTATAGCTTTATTAGTAGTTACCTTAGTAAGTATAAAAGGTATTATATTAAGGGAAGGGAAGTAGTAGTGATTAGATTTAAAAAGATAAGCTTTTAATAATAGTAGAGATAAAGATTAATTTAGAGAATTAAGGAATTCCTAAATAGTTTATTTTAGGTTAATAGATAAATTATTAAAGAAAAAGTGTATTTTAACTATTTATTTAATAGAGAAGGTAAGCTAGTTATTATCTACTTAAGGGGTATAGGGTAGGGTAGCTAGCCTATTAGCTTAGCTTCCTTTTACTAATAAGGTAAATATAGATAATAGGGAGAATAAAGGAGAGGGTTCTTATAGGGGCTTTAGTAAGGCCCTACTTATAGGGTTTTAGTATTATTAATATTAAAAAGGGAGAGTAAATACCTTTAGGAGGTTAGGCTAGCCTTTTAAGGTTCTTCTAGTGTAGGGTAAAGTGGTATAGATAGGCAAATTCTTATTATAAGGGAGGAGAAGTTAATTATTTATAATAAGGGCTAAATTATAAGGGGCTTAGAATGTAAAGATTCTATTCTAATAATAATTAACTTTAGCTCTTTTAGGGGTTTTAAAGGATCTAGAGGTCTAGGTTCCCTCTAGAGGTCCTAAGGGCCGCGGAAATCTTATATACATATGCTACAAGCAAGGATACCTGAGGTCCTGAAGTTCCTCTTATGCGTGGGTGCCTTGGGTTGGCCACGTGCACCCTAGCACGTGTGACAATAAGCTTCTTTTTTATTATTAAAAATTATTAATATAAAAAAAAATACTTTTTTTAAAACTTAAAGAAACTAAAAATCTTTTAGCTAATATTATTTTTCTTTAATTTTACTAAGGAAACTTAATTAATATTATTTTTAAAGTTAGTAACTAAAAATAAATAAAGAGTAAAAAGCTTTATTAATATTATTAAATAAAGTAATTATTAAAATATTAATAATAATAAATATAAAAGTAAAAAGCTTAATTAAGTAATTTTTTTAAAACTTAAAATAAAAAAGTTATAAAGGTAAAAATCTTAACTAAGTTCTTTAGTAATATAATATAACTAATAATTTAAATAAAAAAAATTTATATTAATAAAAAGTAGTAATTACTACTATATTATAGCTTATATAAAGGATATAATATAAAGAGAGAAAAGTAATAGTAAAGATAAAAGCTATTATAGCTATAGATAGGTTCTATCTAAAGAAATATAATAATTAAAAGAGGAAGCTAGCTAAGGCTCACCGGCGAGCGACCTTAGAAGTGGGTAACCGCACTACGTGACCTGGTGTGCGTACGTGCGGGACCCAACATAGGGCTCTAGTATTGTGTCGGGGTGACGGACCCCTTAGTTGCCGAGGGTTACGAAGAAAAAGAACAAGCGGAGAAAGGTTCATCTCAGGAGGGCACTAAAGGGTGGCTCGGAACATCTGATCAGAGCTGTGTATAAGTAGGGGAGGATTTCGCGGCTTGTTCCTTTGTAGGTTACAGCAGATTTACTGCTTGGTTATTGCTGATACGTTTCAGCCCAACTTGATTGTAGTCGCATAGGTTATTCTGCATATAAGTGCACTCTGTTCGATTACTTGAAGTATACTTGATTCGTTATTTTAACTTGGTGTTTAAAGACGTTACATGTACGGAAAAAGGAAAGGGTAGGGTGGACAGGTTGTAGAGGAGCTCACGGCAGCGGCCCAGAGAAAACACTAACAGCTAGTGAAAAGGCTAATAAAGGGAGGTTAAAAAAGCTTACAAACAGGAAGCGAATGAAGAGAGAGAGAGGAAAAGCTAGCGAAGAAGCTTAGAAAGAGAGGGAAATAAAAGAGCTTATAAAGACGAAGCTCACAGAAAAGAGGACGGAAATAGCTAGTAGAGAAGGTAATAAAAAAAAAGGGGGGGGGAGAGGTAGCTTAAAAGGAAGGTAAGAAGAAGAAGGAACAAAATAAAAACAGCTTATAAAGAAGATTATAAAAAAGAAAAATATAGCTTACAAAGAGAAGAAAAAAGGTGTAGCTGTCACACGTGCTAGGGTGCACGTGGCTAACCCAAGGCACCCACGCATGAGAGGAACTTCAGGACCTCAGGTATCCTTGCTTGCAGCACATATATATAAGATTTCCGCGGCCCTTAGGACCTCTAGAGGGAACCTAGACCTCTAGATCCCTTAGAACCCCTAAGAGAGCTAAAGTTAATTATTATTAGAATAGAATCTTTATATTCTAAGCCCCTTATAATTTAGCCTTTATTATAAATAATTAACTTTTCCTCCCTTATAATAAGAATTTACCCACCTACACCGCTTTACCCTATACTAGAAGAACCTTAGAAGGCTAGCCTAACCTCCTAAAGGCATTTACTCTCCCTTTCTAATATTAATAACACTAAAACCCTATAAGTAGGGCCTTACTAAAGCCCCTATAAGAACCCTTTCCTTTATTCTTTTTATTATTTATATTTACCTTATTAGTAAAAGGAAGCTAAGCTAATAGGCTAGCTACTCTACCCTATACCCCTTAGGTAAATAATAATTAGCTTACCTTCTTTACTAAATAAATAATTAAAATATACTTTTTCTTTAATTATTTATTTATTAACCTAAAATAAACTATTTAGAAATTCCTTAATTCTTTAAATTAGCCTTTACCTTTACTATTACTAAAACTTTATCTTTCTAAATCTAATTACTATTACTTCTCTTTCCTTAATATAATACTTTTTATACTTACTAAGGTAACTATTAGTAAGGCTATAAGTAAGGCTTTAGCTAGTGTTAAAGAAGAATAAATAGTTATTTATAATCCTCCTAACTTTAATATAGTTATAAAAGATATACCTAACTATTAGAAATAATGGAGGTGGGTGCTATAGAGCACAGCTTACTAAGGTAGTGGGCTTAGTGAGCGTGCACGTACAGATCCACTGCTCTGCAGAGCAGAGCACTGCAGCAAGCTGCAGTCCACTATATCTCACGTAAAATGGAAGCTTTTGCGTTGCTTTTAGCACTATTTAATTCGCTGAAGAATTTACAATAATAGTATCCAATAAATTATATCTAATATCTAACTTTGTAGGTGTGCGCAGCTGGCAAGAGTGATTCTGACGGTCCGTACGGTCGGCGGCTGTGAGGGGGTTTTTCACTTCCTTCCCTCACATACCCACTGACCTTATTAGTGGATCCTAGTCGCCAGCTAGGCTTCGTGGGCCACTTTCTATTTTCCGTAAAATTCATTTGTATGGGAAAATAAAAAAATAGACTTACGGCCATACAAATTGGCTGCCGACGTGCTTGCAATCGGTTGACTTAGTGAAAATCAACGCGCAACACTAAAAAACCGATTTTTAGATATTTATATAGAAAGAAAGCCCGGAATTTAGCGATAAAGAATCTAGTCCTAAGACTTTTTGTAAATTCCTCCTTATTGAGAAAAACAGTAAAAACATACATTATAGGGTAGCCACCTTCCCTAACTAAGCAGCCGTCAGCTGGCTTAGTCACATCCTTTAATCCGTTCCTCTGTATCTTTGCTAGTTGCCTTATAAATCCAACCCAAAGACTGGGCCCACCTTGCAGCTGTCAGTCCAACTGCGTAGCTGTCAGAATGGGCAAAAAAGGTTGAAAAGTGAGGATTTATGGGGACCCTG
>AFRA01000884.1:0-16442 GCA_000223055.1 Claviceps fusiformis PRL 1980
CTATAATTCTACAATCCTTTTTTGTTTTGGAATTTTCCTGGATTTTATACGACTTTTTCTTTCGCTTTCGCCCTCAGCGCCCTTATAATAACTATCCCTAATACTTCTTCAGAGGGGGTGTTAAAAATAACAGGGTTATTTATAGGGGATTCCTCACTATTAGTGCTATAATTATAGCGCTGATAGAAGCACTTTATAGGGGGCTTTGTAAGCCAGTGCAAGCCGGCAAGCGTGCGCGCGCGCGGGCGGCACAACCACGGAATTCCGACTAAAGGTCACGTGTGTGGGCTCGCAGCTGCAGGGTCCCCACAAATCCTCACTTTTCGACCTTTTTTGCCCATTCTAACAGCTACGCAGTCGGACTGACAGCTGCAAGGTAGGCCCAGTCTTTAGGTTGGATTTGTAAGGTAACTAGTAAAGATATAGAGAAATGGATTAAAGAATGTAACTAAGCCAGCTAACGGCTGCTTAGTTAGGGAAGGTAGCTACCCTATAATATATATTTTTACTGTTTTTCTTAATAAGGAGGAATTTACAAAAAGTCTTAGGATTAGATTCTTTATCGCTAAATTCCGGGCTTTCTTTCTATATATATATCTAAAAATCGGTTTTTTAGTGTTATGCGTTAATTTTCACTAAGTTAACCGATTGCAAGCACATTAGCAGCCAATTTATATAGCTATGAGTCTATTTTTTTATTTTCCCATATAAATGAATTTTACGGAAAATAGAAAGTGGCTCACGAAGCCTAGCTGGCGACTAGGATCCACTAATAAGGTTAGTGGGTATGTAAGGGAAGGAAGTGAAAAACCCCCTCACAGCCGCCGACCGTACAGACCGTTAGAATCACTCTTACTAGCTGCGTATACCTACAAAGTTAGAGATTAGATATAATTTTTATTGGATATTATTATTGCAAATTCTTTAGCGAATTAAATAGTGCTAAAAGTAACGCAAAAGCTTCCATTTTACGTGAGATATAGTGGACTGCAGCTTGCTACAGTGCTCTGCTCTGCAGAGCAGTGGATCTGTACGTGCACGCTCACTAAGCCCACTACCTTAGTAAGCTGTGCTCTATAGCACCCACCTCCATTATTTCTAATAGCTATATATAGCTAACTTATTTAACTAATATATTATAGTAGCTACTTTAATCTTTAGCATTCTTTATAGCTAGGATAGACTTAACTTAGTATTTATAGGGTGCATTTATACTATTATCTTAAGGCTAAATAAGGCCTAGTTAGAAGTTAAGTAGAACCTAGGAAAGGAGTAGATTATTTACTATATATTTAATTAGATTAATATAGAAAATAAAGTAAATACTACTAAGGATATTTAATTTAATAGTAAGGGGTATAGAAGCCTTAAGTATAGTATATTTAGCTATAACTTAGTTTAACTTCTTACTTAAGTAAAGGGTTTAAATATTATAAAGGCTAAGCTAAACCTTATTATTAGTCTAGTATTATTCTATAGGGTAGTGTAACTAATTAAAGGACTTCTATTAATATTATTAGGTAAAATTAATAGTAGCCTAAGTAAGCGCTATTCCCTACTTAATATACTTAAAAAACTAAACTACCTACCCTTTAAGGGATATTTAGCTTTATATAGAAGCTAGTATATATTATACTAAATTAATATTAAACCTATAAAGGGCTATATATACACTAAGGCTAGTAACTAATAAGTTATAGTTATTAAGTATAAGCTAGCATACTACTAAGTGTATAGGCTAGTTTATTTAGGCAAAAAAGACTATAATATATAAAACTGCCTAAACCTCTTAATTTATATATTCTATACTTCTATTAGTTTATAGATAGTAGGATATAGAGAGAAGCCACTAGGTCCCTATAAGGGAGTATAGTAATAACTAAAAGCTATTTACTTAGTTTAAGCTATAGTTAGATATAATACTTAAAGGGAACCTATAAAAACGCTACTAGTAGTTTAGGAAGTATTAAGTATACGCTTTAGTGCTTATACTTATTATAACTTTTAACTAAATATACTTAGAAAGGCAGTTTATAATAACTATTAAAAACTAAGGGGCGTTTAAAGAGTTAGCTAAAAGGTTAGTTATAAAATCCACTAATATTTATAACTAGTATCTATCTAGCATTAGAATAGGCTGTAGAAGGCTCTAGTATAGGCGCTAGCTTTTATAAGCTCTATAGTAGTAGTAATTCTATATATACTACGTAATATCTATTAATATACCCTCCTAGTAATAATTATAATAGAGAGCCTAAAAGGTTATATTCTTTCCTAAGTAGCCTAATAGGGGTAAGTTATAAGTCTATTAGATTAGTATAGTAGTTAGGGGCTTATACTATAGTACTTAAAGGTAGCTATAGAATAGTAAAGCCCTATAAGCATTAATTACATAGTCCTTAACCTACTAGTATATAGCTACTTTAGTAGAAAATCTCTAAGCCTTTAATTATATTACTATAATCTTTAGGTAATATATAGGATTAGCTTATATACCTTAATTCTAGAGGCTTTAGAGATAGTTATTTATAAAGAAGTTATAGCTTTATAGGTTAACTACTATATTACTAGTTAGAGGCTAGTCCTACTTTAGTGCTAGGGTAGGAGGGGTATAGAATAGCTATAATAGGCATATAACTAACATTAGGTATAGCAATAGCTAGGCTAATATAGGGGCCCTTAATTCATTCTACTTATAGTAAAATAGTGTATTAAGGTAGGCTACTTAAGAGCCTAGTTAGTAGTAAAGGTAAAAATTAAAGAGAGAGAGAGTCTTTACCTAGTGTATTTAATATTTTAATATTTCCTAAGGGCTAGTAAAGTATTCTAAGTTTTTATAGTTAGTAAGAATTATAAATAGCCTAAAGATACTATAAAGCTTAGTAAACTATACCTTAAGGTATAAAATAATACTAAGTAGCTCCTTATTATAAATTATATAGTTTTATTAAGGGGCTATAAGCTAAGTAGAGTAGTAGGTAATAGGTTATAGTATACCTACTATATTATATTATAAAAGGTAACCCTTAATAGCCTCTCTTAATGCATTAGCCTTTACTATTATATTTAAGGTAGAGTCCTATTAAGCTAGGATTAGAGCTAAGGAAAACGCATTCTTAAGGCGCTAAAAAGCTATCTAGTAAGCTAAAGACTAAATAAATAAGGCGCCCTTTCTAGCAAGGTTAAGTAAGGGTTTAATAAGGTTTAAAAAGTTAGCTATAAATTTCTAGTAAAAGTTTATAAAGCCTAAGAAGCTATATATACCCTATAGCTATATTAGTGCCTTCTATTTATAAATAGTGGCTACCTTAGCTAGGTTTAGTTATACTATATAGCTAGCTTATACTATAAACCCTAGGTACTTAACCTTAGTTATGCTAAAGGCGCACTTACTAAGGTTAAGATATAGGCTAGCCTATTAGAGGTAGGACAGAATCTCCTTAATACACTATATATACTCCTTATATATACTACTAGTGTAAATAAGGATATTATTAAGATAAGCTATTATATAAACCCTTAATATATCCCTTAAGGCGCTATTAATATAATATTAGAACGTTATAGGTGCTTTAGCTAGGCTAAAGGGATAGATAAGCTATTTAAAAAAGCTAAAATATATATAGAAAGCTATAAGAGCCTTATCCCCTTATATAATATATAAGTAATAAAAAGTAGTATAAATATCTAATTTAGTAAACTATTAAATACCTACTAAGGATTATAAAGTCTTTTTAATAAGTAGTAATAGATACTAGTCTTAATTTATAATTTTATTTAATACTTTATAGTTTATATAAAAATGCTACTCTTTACCTACTTTTTTAACTAAAAGCATTAGTATAGCTATTAAAGAGAAGGAAGCTTTAATTTAGCTTTTATTTATAAAATTTATAATTTATTTTTATATTTCTAGTAGCTAGTCCTAGGGTATATTATAAAGTAGCGCCTAAGGTAGATTTAGTAAGCTACTATTAAGGTTTTATTATAGTTAAATATAGTAGTTAGCCTACCCTTAGTAAGAAAGAAGAGTATTAGTGTTTTTATAGTAAAATAAATCCTTAAAGTTAGCTAATTTGCTTAATAAAGAGAAAAGGTTCTTATTCTTTCTTAAAACTATTAGGTTTACTATAGATATAAGGATAATATTAATTTTTATAGGCTTATAAATATCACACTACTTACTTTACCTAACTATAGAGCTTAATAAGCTAATTCTATATAAACTAAGCCTATAATAGTGGTTATAGGTAAGGCTACCCCTTAGGTATTTAAGGCATAAATCTTTAAGCTACCCTATATATAAATAATAAGGAGGCATTAAGTAGTATATAATATAATATTATTCTAAGCTATCTATAGCGTCCCTAAAATATAGTCTTATAAAAGGCCTAGGATTATATAGGCTACTATAGGGAATAACTAGCTATCTAGGTTAGCGCTAAACTAAATAAGGTAGGTAATTTTTAGGCACTAAGAGGTGTTAGTATAACTGCGCTATATAACTATTATAGTAGTAGTTAATATATATAGTTAGGCTAAGGTAAGGCATTAAAGGCCTAGCCTTTAAACTATTTATTTACTTATAGTAGTATAGCTATTATAATTATTATTTACTTAAGTATTAATAAACTTAAAACTATTATATAGAAGAGGAAGGAGAAATAGTGCCTTTTTTATATAATATTCTATCTCTTTATAAATATTTAAGCTAATGTTATTATAAATATAGTATAGACTAATACTATTAATATATATCCTACTACTAAGACTTATATAGTAAGGCTATCTTTTTTTAAACTAAAGTTATTATTACTACTTAGTGCCTTTTTATTAAAAGTATTTAGGGCTTTAATATTAAAACCCTCTATTAAGTAATAGGTAGAAAGCTATATATAGTTTTAAATAAGGTAACTATTACTATTATAATATAAACACTAGTAGGTAGCTTTATAGCACTTAATAATATTCTATAAAACCTAGGTTACCTAAATTACGCTCTTAGTATCTATAGGCTTTATACCTAACCTACTCCTACTAAAGAACTTATAACCCTACTTAAAGCCTAAAAACCTAATAAAATTAATGCCTATTATAGCTATATTACTATCTTAATTATATTTAGTTTAAGTGTAATAATAAGCCTTAATATGCTTTTTAATTTAGTATAAGTTAATATCTAAGGCAATACTATAGTATTATATAATTACTATATAATAGTTAGAGTAGGGAATATTATAGCTTATATAGTAATCCCTTATTTACTTATTAAGTTTAACTTAAAGCTAGGTAAGTTTTACTATATTTACCTAAGTACTCCTCTTTATAAAGTATAACTTTTATTTAAAATAAATAAAGAAATCTATAAACTATTTATTTAAGTATTATTCTAGCTAGTTTAACTCTATAACTATATATTCCTTTTAATAAGGGTTTATAAATATAGTATTAAAGTATTTAAGGAAATAGCTTAGTGTATACTAATAATTACTATTTAGCTTAAAGAATAAAGCTACTTATACCTAAATCTTAAGTAATAGGTTCTAGTAAATAAGGAACTACTTATTATAGTTAATACTAATAAAGTCTAAGTTAGCCTCTAGCTTATATACTATAAGGCTCTACTAAGCCTAAAATAAGGCCCTATTTCTATTATAGAGGTTCCCTATTAAAAGTAGCTTATACTTAAATTATACTTAGTTAGCTTATATTAAGGTATCTATATAGAATACTTAGTTTATTATAGCTATATAGTAGTATAGTTCCTTAAGCTAAGCTACTAATAAAGTAATAGTTTTATAAAGGTAGTATAAGTTCTATACATTACTTAATTAAGCTACTTATTTATAATACTAAGGATTTATTACGCTATTTTTATAAAGATAGATATTGTAAGTAGCGTTATAATAAATAATAATTATTATAGACTAGCCTAAATAGTAACTATAATTTAGTGTTAATAAAGTTATTATTATTTATAAAGGGAAAGGAAAGGTTACTATCCCCCTCCACTATATATCTAGTTTATATATAATATATACTTATAGAGTTTACCCTCTAGGTAAGGTAGGTTACCTTACATGCTCCTTACATGCTCCTTTCCTGTTCCGCTAAGGATCCGAGCCTCCAGCTCGAATCCATCACAATTTTTAATATTACTTTTAATATAAATTTAAAGGTTTTACTTAATAAAGGTTTTATTAATATAAAATATAATAATTAATAAAACCTAAATAAAAGCTTTAATACTAAGTTCTACTATATATTAAATGAAAGTTATATTTAATTCTAGCTAATTATTAGCTAATAAAGAATAATTTAGCTTATAAAGCTTATAAAGTAGAAAGGTTTTATGAAAACTACCTTTAATAAAGTTTTTAGTAGTTATAATATAGTATTACTTAAAAATAAAGGGTTTTTTATTTAAGGTATACTATTTATAGTATTAATATTATGATAAGCTTTAAAATATAAGTTACTTAGTTTAGTAAAAAATTAAAAGGTATTTTAATAATTTCTTTTAATTTTTTTTTAGTTATTCTAGTTTTTTAAAGTAGAGTTAGTATAGTATAGCTAATAATTTTAGTTTTAATATTAAAATTAAAGAAACTTTATATAGCTATATAGAGAAATTATAGTTTTATATAAAACAGTAGCTATAAAAGGAATAGTAAAAGGTATAATAAAGTATAAGAAATACTAATAATAATAATAAAATAAAAGGTAAAAGTAACTTATAATAAAAAAATAAAAATATTACTAATTAAAAAAGAGTTATAAAAGAGTTATAATAAAGTAAGTTTTTTATACTTAGTAGTATACTTAAGTAGCTAAGCTATAGCCTTAGCTAAGTAAGTAAAAACCTTAGAATATTATAGTATTTTATAACTTAAGGTAAGTATTAATAATAATAAGGGTTTTTATATAAATTAAAATATAGTTTTTATAGCTTTAAGTTAGAAATATTTATATACTTTATTTACCTTTAGTGTAATTTAATTATAAGTAGAATTTTATAAGGATTTTATAATCTTAGTAGTAAATATTATAAGAATTAAAGTAATTTTACTAAACTATTATATTTCCTACTAACTCTATTCTTTTAAAGTAAATAAGTAATATAGAATATTTAAAATTATTAATACTTATATAACTATTAAAATTCTTATAGTAAAATACTACTTAAATAGTAATATAGAAAATAATAAAAATATTAAAATATATTATTAAAGGAATTACTAAAATCCTTTTTTTATTATATAGTCTTTAAGTTACTTATAATAGCTTATTAGTACTTATTATATATAAAATACTTTAATTAAGGAGTTAAGGTATTATTTTTATTATACTTATTAAAATATATTATAATAAATAACTTAAAGGTACTTATAAAAAGTACTACTAAAGCTTTAATAGTTTAAAACTTATCTTTAATAGCTTTTACTTTAATTTAAAGTAATTTAATAAAGGTTTTAATAATAGGAATTAAAATAATTATAATAAAGTTATATTTCTTTAATATAATAAGATAGAATTCTATATTTTTAATAGTCTTTACTATAAATATAAACTTAGTAGCTTTCTTAATTTTAGTATTAACTATCCCTAAGGTCTTAGCTTTTATAATAATATTAATATTTATAAAGCCTTTAATATTAGTATAGTATATTTTTAATAGTTTACTATAACTTATTATACTAAACTTAAAGGCTCTTATAGCTATCTTTAATACTATAATATATATAAAAACCTTATTCTATATACTAAATACCTACTTAAATATAGTAATAGCTACTTAAGTACTTAACTTAAGGATTTTTATAAAATAAAACTTACTAACTATTATTAAAAGGCTACTAAAGGTTTTATTTAAGTAGCTAAAAGTATTACTTATATATTTAGTAATAATAATAGCTTTAGCTAAGAGCTAAAAGGTTTAAAGATAGTTTTTATAGCTATTTTTATTTTTATAAATAAAAATAGCTATTTAAAAAGAGTTTTAAGTAGTATAAATTATAGAGAGTTTTAATTTACCTTTAGCTTAAGCTATATTACCTTTTATAGTAATTACTATAGCTTTATTACTTTAAGTATTAATTTCTTTAAAAATATTAATATAATAAGCTATTACTTTTAAGTATAGTTTATAAAAAAAATTATCTTTCTTAATATTAAATTTATTATAGCTAATTTTAGCTTTAGCCTTAGTAAATTCTATATTATAAATATAAAAGGTATACTTAAAGGCTTAATTCTTTTTTTTTAAATCCTTATTTATTAATATATTACTACTTTATATAGTTCTTTCTTATATTAACTATAGCTATAAAGTTAATATTATTTAATGTATTATAAGGTTTATATATTTTATTATTAGCTCTTTTAAATTAATAAAGATACTAATATATTAAAGTATTAGTAATATACTTTACTGTATCCCTAGTAGTACTTGTTAATTGACTAGTGATATTTATTAAGAATAAGCTTATTAAAGCCTATACTTTAATATCCTTAGTATTACCTATCTTTAGGTTATTTATATTATTTATATTAAAAACATCTTTATCTTTATTATAGTTAATTATAGTAGTTTAAAGTATATTATAAAGAGTGCTTAAGTTCTTATTATTATTACTATAGAAATTATTATTTTAAGTATTAAAAGTCGCTAAAATAGCTTTAAGCTATTATATTTAGTAATCTACTAAGGTTAGTTAAATAAGTATAAATAATAATAGTAAGGCTATAAATACTAATAATAAGTTATAAATTATAAATAAATAACTATTATAAACAAGTATATAGCTATAAAAAAAATATAAAAAAAAAAGAAAAGAAAAAGTAAGAAAAAAAAGAAAGAAAAAAGTAAAAAAAATATAAAAGATAAAGGATTTTAAATACCTTCATAGGGTTTAGAAAAGTAAGCTTAAGGTAAGCTTTTATAATATATAAAGAGTTAAGAAATAATTAATATTTCTTACTAATTAATTAATTAATTTAATACACTAGTTGGGCTGTTGGCCTAATTCTAGTACCACTGCTACTAAGACTATATAGGAAAAACCCTAGTATAGGGGGGAAAACCTATATATAGCCTTTGTTTGAGTTCTGCAGTGGAGCTATAGTGGCTCTGTGCTAGTTCTAACTGTAGAAAGAGGTGCGCTACTAGCTAAACTTAACTAGCATTATAGGAGAGTGTATAGTATAGAATAGGAAGTAAACTAGATTAGTAGAGGTATAGTAGTGCTATAGGATACCCTTAGGGGTAGTTTATGTGTTATAGTAAGTTACCTTAAGCGCTTAGTCTATCTTCTATACTAGTCCCTATTTAATTCCTCTAAGCTACTACCCCCTTACCTAAAACCTTTCTCTAGCTTTTATATCTCTATAGTGTTAGTTATACTAGCTAGCAGCTAGCTACTACTAAACTAGCTATTAGCTAACTATTAGTTATATAATAAAAAGAGAGAGATATATATACCCTCTTTCCCTTATCCCTAACCTTTTCTTTTCTTCCTTCCTTCTTTATTTATTATCTTTATTATAAGTATATCCCTATTCCTATTTTTATAGTAGCGCTGCCCTATTACTACTCTTAACTAACTATAGTGTTATTAAAGATACTACCTACCCTTATAAATAAATTAATTATTATACTTAGAGTAAGTACTATTCCCTTCTTAATGCATTACTGCTACTAACCTACCTATAGCTAAGCTAATTATAGGCCTAGCCTTATAAGGCTTACTTAATATAAGCTAAAAACATTAAAAAACAGTACTATAGCACTAAAGGTTAGTACCCCCTTTTAACCTAAGCTATTACTATTGCTAATTTAAGTAGGTACTAGTAGTGTATACTTTAAGTATATAAAAGTAAAAAAGACTTATTTAGGTATAAGTATTATATTCCCTATCTATATTAGTGGCCTAGCAGTAGCTAATTAGTTCTATAGCTAAATCTAAATATTATATTATACTAGAAGGCTATTAAGTAAGTAATAAATATATAAGACCTCTATGCCTCTAAGGAGCCTATTAATATAAGTGTAAGGCAGTATAGCTATAGTTTAGCTATAGTATTAATATAGTGCTAACTTATAAGTAAGCTAAGAAGTATAATATTACTTAAAAAGAGGTAGTATAGCTTATAAAGTAGGTAGGCCTATCTACTAATATAGTAATATAGGCTATTAGTAGTATTATAGCAGTTTTAGCTTTAACTTTAGTTAAAAGTAAGATACTACTATAGGCTTATTATATTATTAATACACTAAAGAAGTAAAATAATATTTTAAAAAAGATTCTATAAAAGGTCTATAGGCTTAGCGTAATAGCTATATAAGGCTATATAGTAGTAGAGGTAGAGAATAATTTAAAGGAGAAGGGAGGGGGGAAGGGGGGGGGCAATAAGGTATAGGCCTAGGGCTAGTGTAGGAGTGTTATACCTGTTTTTTATTATCTCTTAGGCTGCTGTTTTTTATATATTAGTAAATATAAGTTATATATTATAATAATACATTTTAGCTATAATATCTACACAGCTCCCTAGCGTTTCTATGCCTATACTATACTAAGTGTCTCTTTTTATTAGTTTTTTAGTATCTTTAGCTTATTATTTTTAAAAACTTTTAGTAAGTTAGAATTAAGGGATATACTCTATTAATATAAGCTACTTTATAAATATAGTTACTAGCTTATTATATTCTAATGCCTCTCTAACTTTATATTAGTTATACACTAAGTATATACTAGTGTTAATAGGGTAGAGGTAATTAAAATTCTTATAAAATAGTAGAATATAGTAGTAGTCCTTATTATTAGCCTAGTAGTTATATATTAGTAAATCCACTTTAGAAACGCATTAGTAGAAAAGAAAGGCATTAAGCTTAATTTATTTTATATATATTTATATAAGTGCTATAAATTTATACTTAATAAAGCTTAAGTAAAAATAGATAACTTTAGTAGTAAAGGTAAAGTTAGGGTTAAGCCCTACTACTATATAGTTAATATAAGTCTAGCGTGCTTATATAATAGCCTACTCTTAGTACTAGTAGTTCTTTTATTTTAAAGTAAGTGCTTTAGTTAAAAAGGGCTTTAATAAGTAGTTATAGGGTTAGTTTAGGAATAGTATATAGTTTAGGTAATTATTTAAGGGTAGTAGGTAGCTATACCCTTAGTGCATTAGTTTATATCTAAGTTAAGCTACTATTATAGCATAGGTACTATAGATATACTTAGTTATTCTATTAGCTTTTATTTATTAGTAAAAGTAAAGTAAATAATAGTTAAGGTAAAGGTTAATTAAGGCTATAGCTACTTTAGTTTTAACTAGGGTATATAGCATAGCCTTAAATATACTAATTACTATTCTTAAGCACTTAATTTATTTAAAAATAAATACCTTAGCTATACTCTTTACTTTACTACTAACTTTAGTAAGGGTATAGTATAATTCTATACTATATATAATTATACTTTAAATAACCTATATATATAGAAGTTATATATTATATAATAAGTATCTTTAGGTTAAAGCTACTAGTAATATAAGTATAAGCTACTACTATATTAGTTTTAACTTAACTTAACTTTAATATACTTTTTAGTAAAGCTTATAATAAATCTATACCCTAAGGAAGTAGGTAGATTAAACTAGTTATACTATATTAGTGCTAAGTTAGACTAGTAATATAATTACTATACACTACCTAGTAAAGTATATAAGTTTACTCTTCCCTAAATTAAACTTAAGACCTAATTCTTAGAACTATTTTTAGTAAATTACTTAGGTAGCTTTAAGGTAATCCTATATTTTCTCTACTATACGCTTATATATAAGTATATTTATATTATTAAAGAAGCCTATTATAAGTATAGAATATACTACTTAGAGCTTAGTATATAAAAAGATAATATAAAGTAAAAAGAGAATAAAGGAGATTAGGGACCCTTATAATATACCTATAGTTATAAGTAGGGGGCTAATAGATTTACTATTAAAATAAAGGTTAGTAGTGTGTTTAGCAATAAAGGAGTAAGTCTATACTACTATTTATATAGGGATCCTAGTAGCTATAAGGGTATAAGTTAGTCTTTTATAGTAAATAGTGTTAAAGGCTACTAATATATTTAGTTAAAGCAGTAATATAATACTACTATAGTACTATACTATATATACTAATTTTACTAAAACACTTAATATAACTTCTATTAACCTATCTACTTTATTACTTATTTATAGGTTAGGTAATATACTACTTAATTTAGCTATAAAGGTAAGCTAACTTACTACTACTACTTCTATTACTTTACTAATAATACTAAAAAGTAAGATAAAGCGCTAAGCCCTTACTCTATACTACTCTATTAGGGTCTTACCTAACTTATAAAAAATAACTACTTTTACTTATTAGAATAAAGCTAGGTAGTAGCTAATATAGTAGTATATATTAAGTAGGTAAGTAAGGGTTCTAGCTAGTAGCTTACTATATACTTTAAGGTAATTAGCTAAAAGTTTATTTAGTCCTAGTGCCTTCTAACTAACTAGGCTCTTAATAATACTATAGATTTTATTAGTATTAAAGTAGTCTTCTAATAGAAATATTATAGTATTAAGGTAATTATTAAGATTCTTTAGTATATTATTAAGTTAGGCTTAGGAGGAAGGGAAGAAGTAGTTAGCTAGTATAGCTGCTTTCTCTTAGTGTAACTTAGTAGTTATAGTGTCTATACCCTTACCTTAAATAAGATTAGGGATTTATTATTATTCTAGTAGTAGTTTGCTATAAAGCTATGCCTAGTGTTTAAGTTTCTATAGGCTTTCTCTATAAATAGTAGCTACCTTAATAGTAGAGCGCTAGGAACTATACCTTTTATTACTAATAGTTTAGTATTATATTTAGGCTATATTAGTAGTAAGTTACTAGTTCTCCTTAGTATAAAACATCTACTACTACCTTAACGCTCTTTTTATATTCTAAGTAGCTTTTTTAGTATAGTAATTCTACTATAGATTTAGCTTAGGGCTGCCTTAGAGTTTCCTTAGGACTACTAAATCTATAATAAATTAAAGCTTAGCTATTATTTATTCTATATAGCTATTAATTTCTATAGGTATTTAAAGTAGAGGTTTAGTAAGGTTGCAGTAGAACTGTATTACTACCTTAGCTATTATAAGGTTATCTTCTATATATAGCTATTTAAAATAAAGTAGGTAGTTGCTATATAGCCTTAGGCTAGTGCTAATGTAGATAAGCTATAGGATATAGTTAAATCTAGTAAGGTTTAGTCCCCCTATAAATTTAGCTTCTATATTATAAGTAACTTAAGTGTAGTTAATAATGCTATCCCTTTTACTCTATATTTTTTAAGTTACTTTACCCTATAACGTTATAAGTCTAAGCTATTACTATATTACTAGCGCTAAAAGTATATTACTTTTTATTAAGGTTTAGCTATAATAGTTTTAAAGTAAGTAATATTAATTAAAGTTTTTTATAAAAACACTATAGTTTAAAGGTAAGGCTACTATAAAGTTAATAAGGGGTAATATTTAATTAGGTTTATAAGTTAGGGAATATATTAAGTAAATATAGTATTCTACTAATGTTATTAAGCACTAGTCCTTACCTATATATATTAACTATACCCTAGGCTTATACTAGTAGTTTATATAAATTATAGTATAGCTACTTTAAGTAATAAGTTAAAAGTAGCTAAGGCTAAGGTTAGGTAGTTTACTATCTATAGTTCCTAGCTTCTATATTGCTATTATATTAGCTTTAGGTTAGGACTTTAGCGCTAAATATATAAGGTAGGATTTCTTCTATATATTTTAGTATATAATCTCTATTATATACTCTATATAGTATATTAAGTTAGGCTTAGCTTGTTTAGTGCTATAGTAGCTATAGGTTATTAACTTAGAAAGGCCTTTATAGTAGCTTATAACTACTATATTAATTCTAATTAAGTGTTAGGAAGGTAGGTATATAGTTTATTAACTTACTTTTATAGCAAAGCCTTCTATAATAATAAATTACTTATATCTCTCCTTTAGCTATAACTAAATACCTTTATTTAACTATCTTTCTTTAGTATTAAAGGTTTAGTAAAGGCTAGGGGCTATATTAGGTATATAGTATATATATAGTTCTATTATTTATTTATAATATTATATATATAAGACTATATAGGGTAAGGTTCTAAGCAGTTAATATAGCGTTCCTATATAGCTCCTAATAGCGCTAGGTATAATTATTTACCCTCCTTATACTAACTAAATATATAATAGCTACACTATAAGGGTAACGCATAGTGTGTAGCTATATAGCTAAATTTAAAGCATTTAAAGTATTATTAGGGATAGATAGCATTATTATAAGGCTTAGCCTTAAATATCTTAGCTTTATAAATAATTCTAGTATAGTATAGCCTATTTACTATATTAATTCTATTAATAGTAATAATTAAGGGGGATTAGGTTATAGTGCTATATAGCTTCTACACTATAACCTTTACTAAACCCTATCTATTAGCTATAATTATATTTTAAAGGATATTATCCTTCCCTTAGTTCTATATATAGTATATAGGGAAGCCCTTAATAATAATACTAAATATATATTAGTTTAGTATTACTTTTAGTCTAAAAGTAGTACTAACTTAAGCTATATTATTAGTATAAGGCTTTACTATATCTTAAAATATAATTATAGTATTACTACTATAGAGGTAATACACTACTATAGCAGTATTAATACTAGTAGCTTAGTTAATAGCTATAATAGTTTCTTTAGGTAAGCAGTTTTATATAGCTTTAGCTATTATATTGCTTTTAATAATAGTTTTATAGTAAATATAAGGCAGTATTACTATTATTATAGCCTAAATTTAATAAATAAGTAGTTAAGTAGTGCCTTTAGTAGTAATACTAGCTTAGCTTAAGGCTATTATATTCCTAGCGCTAACTACTTTCTTTACTACTTATTTAATAACTTCTTCTAAGTTTTTAACTATAATAGGCTTATTAAGTAATAATAAGGTTAATTTTATTAATATTTTAGTATAGGTTTAAAGCATAAGAAGGCTACATTAGGTATGTATTAAGGCTATATTATTAATATAAAGAATAATATTCTATATACTCTCTAGCACTATAGCTAGTATAAGTTTAGCTATTTTATTATATTTAATAGTAAGATAGTTTAGTATTTACTTATATATAAGTAGTAGTATAGAAGTAACTTAAGGTATTATTAATATAAAGCTACCCTATCCTATAAGTAGGTAGTAATAGCTCTATATAAGGCTATAATTCCCACTATTAATATCTATTAGCATTGCCTTATCCACTGCGCCTACGCTCTAGCACTAATACGCTATTAGAGATAGGGTAAAATAAATATAGCGATTCTTTTTCTACACTTTTTAAGAGGTTTAGAGTCAGTTCCGCGTCGCTACTGCAGTGCGGGCGAATTCGCGAAAAGTTTTTATTTCTTACTAATAAAAGACTTTTTATATATATTTATAAAAATAAATATAAAGCTAGCTTAAATTAAAATATTTTTTAATTTAAAAATACTATAAAGCCTTTCTTATAGTATTCTTTATTTTCATTAATAATATTCTTAGTAAGGTATTTATTAACTATTTTAGTAGTATTAATATATATTTTTTCCTTAGAAATTTATTAACTATTTTTAGTAAAGTATTTTTTTAATAAATTAAGAAATTAATATAAGGATTTTTACTTTTTTTTAAAAAAAATTATATATAATAATTTTAATTTTTTTTAATAGTTTACTCTACTTAATTAAAATAAGTTTATTAATAATAATATTAACTTTACTTTTTTAAAAGAATCCTTACTTTATTATAGTTTTTAAATATAAGCTATAAAAACTATTAAATAAACCCTTAAGGTTTATAGAAAATTAAAAAAAAGAAGAGATTTACTTTAAAACCTTATATAGTTTAATATATTAAGAGAATTACTTCTTCTTAGGCTTACTTAAAAGCTTATATTTTAAGTATAGCCTAAGGTATATTATATCTTTAATATTAATATTTACTAAGTTATACTTAAAGTTATATTTAATTTTTATAAATATTATAATTATAGTAATAGTATACTTAGCTTCCCTTTAATATAGTTTTTAAAGTATTAAAAGGTTAATATTTTTAGAGTTAATAATAAACTTACTTATATTTAAAAGAAAAAGTTTATTACTATAAGTAGTTTATAATTAAGTTTAAGTTTATTAAGTAATTAATTAATTAAAGCTTTAGCTATATTATTAAAGTAGTATTAAAGTATTAAAAGTATTAAAAGCTAAGGAATATTTAAGTTAGTTATAGTATAATACTATATTATAATAATTATAGTTTAGTTTTTATACTTTACTATACTATTAATTTATAAATAATATATTATAG
>AFRA01000885.1:0-16430 GCA_000223055.1 Claviceps fusiformis PRL 1980
CTTGGCCAAGAGGCAGAATCAGATGATATAGAAAGCTGAGCTGACGACGGAGATTTGGCAGAGACGGATCATGGGACAGGCCTGGACTCTCTTTGAAGACCGCGGGCGAAGGCAAATGACAAGAGAGGGCGATGGCAAAGGCGGAAGACGGAAGGCAAAGGAGGGATGGTGTAGGAGAGGAAGTTGGGAGATGCGTGGTGCAATGCGGTGTGGAACGTAAGGCGCCGGAAGCAAGGCAGCGCCGAGTTGAGGTGAAAAAGGCAGGGGAGGGAAGCCAGCACAGGCCAGGGGTGAGTTGAGCCAGGCAGGCAGGGCAGGGCAGGGCAGGGCAGGGCAAAAGGCAAATCCAAAAGCACAGACAATGGGAAAGAACAGGCAAGAGGACTGAAGCGTAAGAGAGCCCGAGTCCCGTTCAAAATCGGACTGGGGGGTTGTGCGGTGCGGTGCGGTGCGGTGCGGTGCGGGTGCGGGCGATGTTGCTTGTGTATGTTGCGTGTGTTGTGTGCTTGTGTTGTGTGCGTGTCTGTGTTGTGTGGCAGAAAGGGCAGAAAGGGCAGAAAGGGCAGAAAGGGCAGAAAGGGCAGAAAGGACAGAATGGACAGAAAGGGCGGAGTGGGCGGAGTGAGCGGAGTGGACGGAGTGGGCAGAGACTGGAGAGGGGCGAAGAGGGCAGGAGGGCAGGAGGGCAAGAGGACAGGGAAGGAAGGCACGACCAGACGGGCGGGCGGGCGGACGGACGGATGCGCGGATAGAAGAAGGACCAGACCAGACCAGACCAGACCAGACAGAGCCGTGCAAAACAAAAAAAACACTGGCACCAGGCGTCTGGTCTGGTGGGGAGTCAAGCCAGGTGCCAGGTGCCAGGTGCCCGCCGCTCCGTCCGCCGTGCGCCGTCCGCCAAGCTGGCGGTGCTGGCTGGCGGGATGCTAGCACCAAGTAGTGCTGCTGGTGCTTGCAATCATCCGTCAGGGCAGACTGGAGCGAAGCCATTAGTCCGGTACGCTAGGCGCCCTACAATAAACGGGCATTGAAAGGACCCCGGGGGCGTGTGGGCCAAAGTGCCACTGCCACTGCCAACAGGTGCCAGGGAGAGGGCGTGTGTCTAGGGCGCCTCCAGGCGTTGCGTTAGCCGCGACGCAGAGGGACAGAGGAGCGGGAAGGGAGGAAGCGAGAACGGGCGGACAGCGCATCATGGGCACCACGGACGCCGCCGTGGGGTGGAGGGGGGTGGTCAAGGGGGGTGGAGGGAGGGAGGGAGGAGAGGCAGGGGAAGGGGGTGAGGGGGGGCGGCACTCCGGACGGCAAGGCAAGGCAAGGCAAGGCAGAGAGCATGGCATCGCACAGCAGACGGGACGCCGCCAAAAGGCATGGACGAGGGAGGGGCTGGCCGCAGGGACAAGGACACGGAACATGCCAGGCCGCGCGCAACACAAGCAGTGAGCGCAAAGCGCAGCGCAGACGTCTGGTGGTGCAGAATGCAGAGAAGCCAGAAGAACGCGCACGAAAGCCAGGGGGGGTGCGCCAGAGAGTGCTCTCCACGCACACACCCATTCCGCTACTGCCGTCGTCGCTGCTGCTGCTGCTGCTGCTGCTGCTGCTAACAACATTCTCTCATTCTCTACCAGTCGCTCGCTCGCTCGCTTGCTCAGTCCGGCGCTTACCGATCCGTCATGAACAAGCCCCCCCCCCCCCCGGCAATCCCGAGTCTCGGACTTACACGGCCGCCAAACTAGCAACGCCGCATCGGGCGTGGCGGCATCTCTCAGCCATCCCGAATGAAGAATGATAATATGAGCGCAAGACTGCTGTTTTTCCAACACAACACAAATCAAATTACCATTAATCTTTCCCTTGGACTCGCCGCCCGGCTCTCGTGGGCCGTGAACCAGACTCGGAATAAAATGTGTTTGTCCGGGAGAGACCAGACATCTTTTCACGTTGGAGAACATGCCATCATTCTATGCCCCCCCCCTCTGTTTGGGCAAACTGTAGCCCGTCGTGCGGACATTGTCTCAAGACGATATCATGATGATGCCATGTATGTATATGCTCGCCGTCGCCAGATTAGGCGCAGGAACCATCACCAGGCACGATAAGATGCATTGCTCATGTAGGTCCGTGGCTCCGTCCTCCGCCATCTGGCACCGCACAAATACCACTCGATGCATCGAACACAGCAGAACACAGCAGCTTTTCCCCGTAACACCGCCGGACCATTCTGTGCCACCGCAGCAAGAACAGTTTCAAACAGCTGCTCATTTTGCTCAATGCGGCCTTTTCTTCTCATGTCCTTCTCTACCTGCTGATGCGTAGGCTGTTTGCTTTTTTATTTATTTTCTATATATATTGCAATGTAGCACTGCCATCACTCGACATATGCAATCTGGAACATGTGAACAGAACAAAATCGCAAGAGTCGACCATTCCGGGCTTGTGCATCAACGCAGCCGAAGACGTTTCAAGCCTGTCCTCTCATACCAGACAACTTGTTCATGTCTGGCGCACCGAGTAGCACTCGCCGTCGCTGTTGATCACGCTTCTATTCGGCACGCCGCTAAGAGGCGACCAAGTAGGTGTACATACAAATGCATGTATCAAGATGTGCTTTTGAGGAGTCCAGCATGGGCATGGGCCCCAAGCATGGAACTGCCTAGCAGGCGGGAATGCAGGCACGGGCGGACGGATAGGCCGGCGTCGTGCCGTTCCCAGTGCTCGGGCCTAGGCTGAGGCTAAATGAGACGGACCAGACCGGAGAATTCCTCAATAGCGAGCCATCCAAGTCCAAGATGGTGACTTTGAGAACGGCACTCACTTTTGGCCGCGTCGGACGGTCGGACCGGTGGAAGTCTACATGAACCTCTTTGTATGTATGTACTTGGTATGGAATTGGACCTACCTACCTACCTACCTAGTACTTAGTTTTGCTAGTCCAGGTTTCCCGACGTGCGCGGGCGTCTTGACAACATTGTCGCCAAGTTTCTAGGGACCGTTTATCGGGCACCAGCTCTGGCGTATTCGGCACCAAAAAATGTGGCTGGCCGTGGCTAAGGACATCCGTTACTAGTAGTTAAGTAATCCTTATCTTTTTAACTAGTAGAAAAGAGTTACGTAATATATAGCTTACACACTATATACCACTACTAAGGGTTATATAATATATAACCTATATACTATATAATACTACTTTATTAAAGCTATTTATTATAAACATTACTCTTTATTTAATAGTAACTGTATTATATTTTATAATAACTAAAGTAAAGTATCTTTAGCTATAAGCTTTTTTATAATATATTTATTAAGATCTCCTTTATAATATAATAAAATTAATAAAGTATAAATTTAACTAAAAGTATTATAATTACTCTATTTCTATAATAATAAAAATAATACTTTATTTAATATAATAAGCTTTAGTAATACTATATATAATAAAGTAGTAGAATCTTTAATAACCTTACCCTTATTATTTTTAATATTTTTAAGTTAATTTAGTACTTTTTAATATACCCTAGGTTATATAGTTTTAAGCTTATAAAAATTATTAAATTTTAGTTTTTAAAACTTTAATACTATTATAAATAATTAAGTTATATTAATTATAATAGATATAGTTAAACATAGTATATTTAATGCCTTTAAAGACTTATAATATACCTAAGCTTTAGCTTACTTAGTAACTTAAATATATTTAAATTCTAAAGAATTCTATTAAATTATTATAAAGATATTAATATTTTTATTTATTATAACTAATTTTTTTAGCTACTCTTTTCCTTTAATAATAAAGGGATTAAAAGGTTTTATTATAGTATTTATATTTAATAAAGCTTTAAAGTAATATTTTTATTAATACTTATTAATTTCTTTTTTTTTAATTAATTATTTATTATAAATTTACTATAAAAGGCAGTATTAGTAAAGGACCCTAAGGGTAGTAATATAGTAGTAGGGAAAGTATTTAAATATAGGTGCCTTATTAATCTTAAAATAAAGATACCTTTTTTTATTAATTATAAGCTATAATATAATAAAAAAAATATAGTTATAAATTAACTAATAATAAGGCTTTTAAATATAATTTAATAGCTTATTATACCTTTAATACTTAATACTATAAATCTTAAAAGCTTAATATTTTTAAAAGTTTTTACAATAATAAAAAATAATACTTAAGTTACTTATATTATTATTAAAAAACCTTTTAATAATAGTATTTATAAACTTTATAATAAATATAGTTATATTACTAAAGTATTAGTGCTTATTTATAAAGTAATATATAATCTTTTTTTTTATAGTAAAATTTAAATATTAAGTATATAATTAATTATTAGTATTAAGAATCTACTAAGCTATTTAAAGTACTTAAGTCTTTAATTAAATTAAACTTAACTATTAATATTTATAAAAGTATTCTATACTTTAAAAAAGTATAGAAATTTAAGGGTATAAATAGCTTTATAAGTAACTAGATTTAGCTTAGCCTTTAGAAAGTATTTCTTATACTTTAAAAGTATATTTATATTAATATACTATTAGTAAAGAATATATAGTATATTAGTAAATAGCTTATACTATTTAATAATATATAATAGCTTAAGATTATAGTTTATAATAATAATTTTTAGCTTAATAATATCCTTAAAAGCTAAAACCTTACTAATAATATTAATAACTTAGCTAAAGTTATTTATAATCTCTTTACTTATAAAATAAAAGGTAAAGTTAAATATTTTCTTTATAAAAATAATACTATGAATATTAAATAATAGTATATTAAAGTAATTTATTTTATATATATTATTTATAAAAAGAATATCTAAATATAATTATAAAAGTTTAAGGCTAAAGTATAAAGTAATAAGAAGCTTAATAATCTAATCCCTAGCGTTTTTCTTATCTTTATAGTAATAAGTAAAATTATTTTAAAGCTAATTATAAAGCTATTTAACCTTAAAGTAGCTATTAAGCTTATATTAATAATACTAGTAAATAAGGTTATAAATATTATTCTTTATAATGCCTTTAGTAGTATTTTCTTTATTATACTAAAGGTTATTATAAATTTAAAGTAATATAGTACTATTATTTTAAAAAGAAATAATTCTCTTTTTAACATATAAAAGCTTTTTATTATAAACCTATAAAAAAGGTATAGTATTAAGCTTATAATTATAATTATATATACCTAAGTTTGTGATAGATTCGAGCTAGGAGCTTAGACCCTTAGAGGAGCAGAAGAGGCTACACTGCAGAGGAATAATAGTTACTAGGCGCGTGCCTTACTAGCCCTAAGTAGGGCTACTTAAAGCACTTATAAATAAATAGAGTAGGAGACTATAGGAGATTTCTCTCTCCCTTTCCTTTCTTCTTAAAAGTAATAATATCTTTTATTAATACTAAATTATAGTAGCCTTTAGGCTAGTTTATAATATTTATTACTTTTCTTCTTTATAAACCTAAATTAAAATCCTTTAGAATAAATAGTAAATATTTTAAGAGTAATAAGGCTTAATATATAATTTTATAAAAGGTATACTAGCTTAATAAAATAGTTATATAATAAAAGGTATAGCTAAGGGAGCTTATTTAAAATATATTAATTTATAATAGCTTTTAATTTATACTAGGCTTAGGAAAGGCCTAAGAGATAGTAGGTATAAAGTATATAAAATATAAACCACTTTTTATAAAGAGCCTTTATAATAAAAATAAGTCTTTTTTTAAGGTATAAAGGAGCTTTATAGCTTATAAACTAAATATAGACTAGGATTTTATTAGTAATATATATAACTAATAGTTTTTTATTTACTAAAGCTTAGTATTATATATTTAAGTATAAGTTACTCCTTTTTTTAAGCTAGGGGAGAACTTTAGTTATAACCCTTAATAATTCCTAGTATACCTTAGTAAAATATATATAAACCTATACTAATAAGAATATATAATTTTAAAACTTAACTAGCTATATTAATAGCTATTAAAAAGCTTTTCTAGCTTTTATATATACTTTAAATAAAAGCTAGTACTTATTAGTAGAATTAATTAAAAGGACTTAATAAAGCTTACTAAAATTTATATAGCCTTTAATAAGTATATATATAACTATTATATAGGTTATAATATCTTTTAAATAAACTATAATAAGGCTATAGAATGCTATTATAGCATTACTTTTATTAGAAATAATAGAGGTGGGTGCTATAGAGCACAGCTTACTAAGGTAGTGGGCTTAGTGAGCGTGCACGTACAGATCCACTGCTCTGCAGAGCAGAGCACTGTAGCAAGCTGCAGTCCACTATATCTCACGTAAAATGGAAGCTTTTGCGTTGCTTTTAGCACTATTCAATTCGCTAAAGAATTTGCAATAATAGTATCCAATAAATTATATCTAATATCTGACTTTGTAGGTGTGCGTAGCTGGTAAGAGTGATTCTAACGGTCTGTACGGTTGGCGGCTGTGAGGGGGTTTTTCACTTCCTTCCCTTATATACCCACCGACCTTATTGGTGGATCCTAGTCGCTAGCTAGGCTTTATGGGCTACTTTCTATTTTCTGCAAAATTTATTTATATAGAAAAACAAAAAAATAGACTTATAGCCATACAAATTAGCTGCTAACGTGCTTGCAATTGGTTAACTTAGTAAAAATCAACATATAATACTAAAAAACCGATTTTTAGATATTTATATAGAAAGAAAGCCTAGAATTTAGCGATAAAGAATCTAGTTTTAAGACTTTTTATAAATTCCTTTTTATTAAGAAAAACAGTAAAAATACATATTATAAGGTAGCTACCTTCCCTAACTAAGTAGCTATTAGCTAGCTTAGTTATATCCTTTAATCCGTTCCTCTGTATCTTTGCTAGTTGCCTTATAAATCTAACCTAAAGACTAGGCCTACCTTACAGCTGTTAGTCTAACTGCGTAGCTGTTAGAATGGGCAAAAAAGGTTGAAAAGTAAGGATTTGTAGGGACCCTGCAGCTGCGAGCCCATACACGTGACCTTTGGTCGGAATTCCGTGGTTGTGCCGCCCGCGCGCGCGCACGCTTGCCGGCTTGCACTGGCTTACAAAGCCCCCTATAAAGTGCTTCTATTAGCGCTATAATTATAGCACTAATAGTGAGGAATCCCCTATAAATAACCCTGTTATTTTTAACAACTTTAAATATTAACTCTTATTATATAAAAAAGTAAATATAAGCACTATACTAGTTAGGTATAAACTAGAATAAAGATAGTAATTGTTGAAAAAAGAGAGGTGGGATCCGGATCCCTAGAACTAGAATTACAAAGGCTTATATACTTTTAACACTCCCCCTAGACTTATAATATGCTAGGGCTACTAAGGAGTAAGTAAGCTTATACTAATATTCTAATACTCTTAAAAAAATTATTTTTTTTTCTAATTATAGCTAGGAATTAAACCTATAGCCTCGCAGAGCAGTGCTCCACTATAGTGGCTTTTACGCAAGGTGCGTGCAGTGCAGCCAGACCACTGCGCCACCGGGCTCATAACCTGTTGAAAAAAGAGAGGTGGGATCCGGATCCCTAGAACTAGAATTACAAAGGCTTATATACTTTTAACAGTAATATAAAAATATTTAATATTAATTTAATAGGGGTTTAGAATAATAAATTAAAGGGTAAGAAAGAAAAGGGAAAGTAGTATACTATATAGATATTTTTAAAGAAATATATAAAACACTAAAAGCTTAAATAATGCTTTTATTATAGCTCTCTCTCTTATTATTAATTCTATTATTACTTTCTTTTAATATTACCCCTAAGGGATATTATTAGGGTTTATATAGCTATTATAATAAATAAAAAAAGGGAATTAAATATTACTTTAATAAACTTAAAAAAAAAATAACCCCTTAGCTTAAAACTTAGTAAAAGAAGTATTAATAATAAATAAAACTATATAGCTTAAGAGGTAGATAGTTTAGGGAAGGATTTTTTAAAAATAAAAATATATATAAAATTACTATTATTTCTCCTCTCTTTTTTTTATAATAATACTATCTTTCTTATAATATAAGTAAATAATAGCTATAATAGTTTTATTACTATAAGTAAAAGGGCTACTTAATAGCTAAGCTTAATTAAGATTCCTCTTTTTTAATTTTATATAATTATAATAGTAGTAGTAGTAACCTAAAAGGGCTATTTAAAACCTAGATTAAGTATATATATTATATACTTAGTATACTTTTAAGGGGATATAAATAAATAAATATTTTTAATTACTACTTATATTATTTTAGGCTTTACTAAAGATTATATCTTAGGTATATCTTAGCTAGTATAGAATAAGGTTAAGCTTTACTTAGCTATATAGTAGCTAGTAGTATAATCTAAAGGTACTTTAAAGGTAGTACCTTTTAATGCTTATTAAGTAGCCTAACTAATTATTATAATTCTTAGTTTAGTTTATACTAAGCTAATATAGTATATAGTAAAGAAGAAATTTAATATATAATTACTTATAATAAGTTTTTATAAAATAAACTTAATTTTAGCCCTAAAGGTAAAGCTAACTTAAAACCTACTAAAAACTAAAGGCTTTTTATTAAAACTTTAAAATTTTATAAACTTATTTAATAAAGAAAAGGTAAGGGGACTATTACTATATTAAGGCTATACTAACTATTATATTTACCTTTATTAAAACTTAAATAGATTAACCCTAAACCTTTCTTAGGTATTTCTATATAATATATTATATAAGTAATTATTAAAGATTTATAAGTAAGTAGTAAAACTTATAAATAAGGAATAGATTTATATATTATTCTCCTTAGTAATAATGCTAATACTATTAGTTAAAAAGGCTAGGGAGGGTTAGTATTTTTATATAAACTACTATATACTTAATTAAGTTATAGATTAAAACTACTACCTACTGCCCTTTATTAAGAAGATATTATAATCTTTAATTAGTACTTAGTAGTTTATAAAACTTAATATTTAAGCTATATTTTACTACTTTTATATTACTAAAGGGGATAAGTATTTTATAGTATTTTAAATAAGGTTTAGGCTCTTTAAATAGCTTATTTACCTCTTTAGTTTAGCTAGTGCCTTTATTATATTTTAATATTATATTAATAGGGCTTTAAAGTCTATCTTAGGGGACTTTACTACTATATACTTAAATAATATCCTTATTTATACTTTTAAGTTATAAAAAAACTATATATAAAAGATATATCTTATATTATAGTAATTAAGGAAGGCTAAGCTATACCTTAATATTAATAAATATAGTTTTAGGGTTTAAAAGGTTAAATACCTTAGGTTTATTATAAAGGCTAGAAAGAGTGTTTACTTAAACTTTAAAAAAATTATAGCTATTTATAACTAAAAGGTATTAACTTAAACTTAAAGAGTAAGAAGTTTTTTAAGGTTTATAAACTTTTACTAGAAATTTATTAAAAACTTCTTAAAACTTACTAAGCCTTTATTAGCTTTAATAAAAAAGAGGTTTTTTTTTAATAAATAGCTAAGTATATCTTTATATTTAAGGCACTTAAATTAGCTTTTATTTTATACTTAGTTTTAACTTAGTAGAATTCTAACTAAAATATATTAATAAAGGTAAATATATTTAGAGAGGCTATAGATAGCTACCTTTCCTAGTATAATATAAAAGGGGTCCTATACTTAGTAGCTTATTACTTAATATACTTAATATTAATATAGTAAAACTATATAATTTATAATAAAGAACTGCTTATTATTATTTTTTACTTTAAAGCTTAGAGGGTAAAGCTTTAAAGTATAGCTTACTTATTTACTATTCTTACTAACTATAAAAACCTAGAGTATTTTACTACCCCTTAAATAATATTAAAGCAATAAGTATATTAGTTAGAGATACTTACCCTTTATAATTTTAATTTATATTATTACTTTAAATACTTAGCTAGGTAGCTTAATACCCTTTTATAATAAAAGTAAAATAAATCTAGAGACCCTTTATAATAATAACCCTTAATAGTCCCTATAGTATTATAATATATTAATAGTAGAACACTAGCTATAATATATTAAGAGCTTAGAATAAGGCTATATAAAAGTAAGGTTAAGGGTAGAATAAAAGAGGGCTAAGTACTAAAGGTAATTATTACTAAAGGGGGCTATATATAATAGAATCTAGGTAAGGGTAGTAATAAACTACCTTTAGGCTAACTCCTTTTTAATAATAAGTACTTATAGTTTTTTTAAAACTAAGGCCTTTAAATTAATAAGTTTTATACTTTTAAGTAGTAAGCTATATATTAAAGTAATAAAAAGTTCCTTAAAGCTATAAAGGTAAGGGCTTAGGTAGTTAACTATACTATTAATACCTATAGTGTTCTTTAGTTTTAAAGCTAGGTTTAGATTTTATAGTTTAAATTCCTTATTACTATACTAATTAAATAAGTATATAGGTTATCTCTACTTAAGCACCTAAGGTAGAATATAATATTCTAGGTGCTTTATTAAGACTATTACTAAGAGGGTATATTTAATAATATTGCTTAGTATATTTATAACTATTACTATATAAGTAGCTAAAAGAGCTAATAGCTTAAATAGGGCTTATTAAAGCCTATTCTAGCTTTAAACTAGTTTTAGTTATAAATTTTAGTAAACTTTATAATAAACCTATTAGTAAAGGATATAAACTTACTTTAGTATTTAATAGTTATTATAAATTATTTCTTTAAGTTTATTTAGTTAAAGGCTATAATAAGTATAGTAGCTAAGGTATATATAAAGAGGTTTTACTTATATTAGTAGTAGTTTTATAGGTTCCCTTTTAAGATTATTTTTAACTAAAGATTAAATTAGGTTAAATAGTTTAAGTTAATTCTTTACTCTTTTATTAATATAAAGTAGCTTTTTTTAATAGTCTATTACTTATAAATAAATAAAGGTATAGAATAAGCTAATTAAAAGGTCTAGGTAGTTTTATATATTATAGTTAGCTTTTTATAGTTTAATTAGGCTAAGCACTTACTAGCTTATTAGCTTATACTTAATAATTATATATTTATAGTTATAGGGATAAGTATTAATTAGATTCTATATAGGTATAATATAGCTTTAGTATAGCTAGCCTAGCCTTAGGAGAGAAGTATAACTATAGTTAAGGGGTAAGTAGCCTTATTTTTAAATATACTATAAAAGAGTATAGCCTTAACTTAGGTAGTAATTAACTTTACTTAATAGTATTAGTAGAATACTATAAATAAGTTATACTAGCTAGCTAAAGTATTTTATATTAAAGATATAGTATAGCTTAGCTTATAATATATTAAGATAAATTATCTAAGCTAGAAGCTAGATTAGGTTATAGTAAAGTATAAGGTTTTAAAGGTATTAATGCCTTTTATAGTTTACTTAGATATTCTATAGGGTATTTATTCTATCTTCTATATAAACCTTCTAAAGTGTATTATAGTTAACCCTTTTTTATTATAAATATAAGCTAATTATAAGCTAAAGCTAGCTTTAGCCCTTAAGAATAAAAACCTAGAGCTTTATAAATTTATAGTAGAGGAAATAGTAGCTATATATAATACTTAGGGTTAGGGATATAGGTATAATATTCTAATTAAGTAGGTAAGCTATATATAACTAACCTAAAAGTTATTAAAAAACTTTTTAAATATAAAGGTATTAGTATATTTTAAGTTATAATAAGGGGATATTTAAATATATAATAAGCTATCTTAAGACTAGATTCTAAATGCTATATATATAACTTTTATAAATACTTATCCTAATAACTTTATAGTGCTTTTATATTTTAATACTAATATAAACCTATAGGAGGCTTAGCTTAATTTAATTACTTTTACTATTTTTTATTAAATAAATTCTATTAAGCTTATTAATAGCTTATAAATATAGGTATAAAGAGAGTAAAGGGGCTGCTAGGTAGGGCTAGGGAGAATTATAGCTACTTTTAAGGAGAAGCTAGTATAAAGGAGAGCTAGGGAAGGTTAGGCTTACTTTTATTTAAAGAAATAGCTATAATATTATTATTATTATTAGTTTAGGCGTCTATATTTTCTTAGTAGTAGTTACACTAAGGGTAATATATATTACTATATAGGCGCCCTATTCTCTTCCTGCTCTACATCGCCCCTTTATATGCTAAGCTCCAGGCGGCACATTCCACGCTCGTAATAGGCTTCTCTGATGACACGAACATACTTGCGTATGGGCGCACGGCGGAGGAGACGCGGGATCGCCTTAAGGCCGCCTAGGCGATTTGCTAAGAATAGTCCTAAGAATTAGGTCTTAAGTTCAATCTAGGGAAGAGCGAACTTATACACTTTACTAGGCGGCGCGCGGTGATTACATTACTAGTCTAACTTAGCACTAACACAGTATAACTAGTCTAATCTACCTGCTTCCTTAGGGTATAGGTTTATTATAAGCTTTACTAGAAAGCACACTAAAGTTAAGTTAAGTTAAAACTAGTGCAGCAGTGGCTTATACTTACATTACTAGCAGCTTTAACCTAGGGATACTTATTATATAATATATAACTCCTATATATATAGGTTATTTAGAGTATAATTATATATAGCATAGAATTACACTATACCTCTACTAAAGTTAGCAGTAAAGCTAAGAGTATAGCTAAGGTATTTATTTCTAAATAGACTAAGTGCCTAAGGATAGTAACTAGTGTATTTAAGGCTATGCTATATGCCTTAATTAAAACTAAGGTAGCTATAGCCTTAATTAACCTCTACCTTAACTACTATTCACTTTACTTTTACTAATAAATAAAAGCTAATAAGATAGCTAAGCATATCTATAGCGCCTATACTGTAATAGCAGCTTAACTTAGATGTAAACTAATGCACTAAGGGTATAGCTACCTACTACCCCTAGATAACTACCTAAACTATATACTATTCCTAAACTAACCCTATAACTACCTATTAAAGCCCTTTCTAACTAAAGCGCTTACTTTAGAATAAAAGGACTACTAGCACTAAAAGCAAGCTACTATGTAGGCGCGCTAGACTTATATTAACTACATAGCAGTAGAGCTTAACCCTAACTTTACCTCTACTACTAAAGTTATCTGCCTTTACTTAGGCCTTACTAAGTATAAATCTACAGCGCTTATATAAATATACATAGAATAAATTAGGCTTAATGCCTTCCTTTTCCACTAATATATTCCTAAAGTGGATTCACTAATATATAGCTACTAGGCTAATAATAAGAACTATTACTACATCCTACTATTTTATAAGAATTTTAATTACCTCTACCCTATTAACACTAGCATATACCTAATACGTAACTAATATAAAGTTAGGGAGGCGTTAGAATATAATAGGCTAGCAACTATACTTATAAAGTAGCTTATATTAATAGGGCGTATCCCTTAATTCTAACTTACTAAAAGTCTTTAAGATTAATAGGCTAAAGATACTAAAAAGCTAATAAAAAGAGGCACCTAGCATAGTATAGGCGCGGAAACGCTAGGGAACTATGCAGATATTATAGCTAGAATATATTATTATAATGCATAACTTATATTTACTAACACACAAAAAACAGCAACCTAAGAGACAATAAAAAACAAGCATAATGCTCCTATACTAGCCCTAGGCCTACGCCCTATTACCCCCCCCCTCCCCCCCCCCTCCTCCTTTAGGTTATCCTCTACCTCTACTATTATGCAGCTCTATACAGCTACTATACTAAGCCTATAGACCTTCTATAGAATCTCTCTTAAAATATTATTTTACTCCTTTAGTATATTAATAATATAGTAAGCCTATAGTAGCATCTTACCCTTAACTAAGGTTAAAGCTAAGACTACTACAGCACCGCTAGCAGCCCACGCTACTATATTAGTAAATAGGCCTGCCTACTTTATAAGCTATACTGCCTCTTTCTAAGCAGTATTATACTCCTTAGCCTACCTATAAGTCAGTATTATACTAATACTATAGCTAAACTATAGCTACACTGCCTTACACTTATATTAATAGGCTCCTTAGAGGTATAGAGGTCTTATATATTTATTACTTACTTAATAGCCTTCTAGTATAATATAATATTTAAATTTAGCTATAGAACTAATTAGCTACTGCTAGGCTATTAATATAGATAGGAAATATAATACTTATGCCTAAATAAGTTTTTTTTACTTTTATATACTTAAAGTATATACTACTAGTACCTATTTAAATTAGCAATAGTAATAGCTTAGGTTAGAAGGGGGTACTAACCTTTAGTGCTATAGTACCATTTTTTAATGTTTTTAGCTTATATTAGGCAAGCCTTATAGGGCTAGGCCTGTAATTAGCCTAGCTATAGGTGGGTTAGTAGCAGCAGCGCATTAAAAAGGGAACAGTACTTACCCTAAGGGCGATAATTAACTTATTTATAAGGGTAGGTAGCATCTTTAATAATGCTATAGTTAGTTAGGGGTAGCAATAGGGCAGCACCGCCGCAAAAACAGGAATAGGGGCATACTTATAATAAAGATAATAAATAAAGAAGGAAGGAAGAAGAGAAGAGGTTAGAAATAAGGGAAAGAGGGTATATATATCTCTCTCTTTTTATTATATAACTAATAGTTAGCTAATAGCTAGTCTAGTGATAGCTAGCCGCTAGCTAGTGTAACTAACGCTATAGAGATATAGAAGCTAGAGGAAGGTTTTAGGCAAAGGGGTAGTAGCCTAGGGGAATTAAATAGGGACTAGTATAGAAGATAGACTAAGCGCTTAAGGCAACTCACTATAATATATAAACCACCCCTAAGGGTATCCCGCAGCACCACCGCGCCTCTACTAACCTAGTTTACTTCCCGTTCTATATTACACACTCTTCTGCAATGCTAGTTAAGTTTAGCTAGCAGCGCACCTCTTTCTACAGTTAGAACTAGCATGGAGCCACTATAGCTCTACTGCGGAACTCAAATAAAGGCTATATATAGGTTTTCCCCCCTATACTAGGGTTTTTCCTATATAGTCTTAGTAGCAGTAGTACTAGAATTGGGCCAACAGCCCAACTAGTGTATTAAATAAATAAAATTACTATATAGGCGCTTATAGAGAGTAATTAATATATTATTAATAGAGAATCTATTAAGAGATTAGTAGAACTAGCTTTTATATATAAATAAAGTGGAAGGAATAGAGAGCTAAGTTATAGCTACTTAGTAACCTACTTAGCTATAAAGTATAAATATATTAATGCTTATATAGATAGGTATAATATAAAATATACTTAAGGGAGGGGGTAGGCGTATAAAGATATAAGTAGCTAGGGTAGAATATTTAACTAAGAGTAGTATATAGTATAATAAAGATATAACTTTAAATAAAGGAAAGCTCTAGCTATTATACTATAAGGGAGTTTAAAATATATTATAAATATATATTAAAGCTATAAAGAAAGAGAAAATAATAATTTATATAGCTACCTTTAAGTCCTAAGTAGTAGCTTTTAAATTCTAAATAACCTTAGTATTAGCTAAGGTAGTAGTATATATAGGGAATAGGGTAGTTACTACCTTAGGGTAGAAAGTAATTATAATAATCTAAAATATTAAGTAAAAGGGGGATAAACTAATAAGAGTTAAGACTAGGCTACTAAAAGGGATAGATATAGCTATAAAACGCTTTTAAGTAGCATTATAAATATTATAAAATATATTTACTAAATAGCTAAAGAACTTTATTAATATAAGCTTCTTATAGCCTTAATTAAGAGCTTAAAGGGCTACATTATAATTAATAGCTACTACTATATCTTAAAAAGTATAGTATAAGTTAGAATTACTTATATAAAGTTATAACTTTTAATTATATTTTCTTTTCTTATAGTAATAGGTATAATAAAATTTCTATTTAGCTATATAATAATAACTAAAGTAGCCTTATAGTATATTTTCCTAATAGGGCTAGTATAAATACTCTTTAAAGTAGTAATAGGTAATATTAAATATTTTATTATTTAAGTCTCCTTTTATAGTATATTTACCTAAGTAAGGTAAAGAGAGAGAAGAAAGAGGTAGTAGTGCTTTAGTAGTAATAAATATATTTTTCTTTAAAAAAAGTTAGTCTTTAATTTAAATTTAAATAAAGGGCGCCTTAAAGCCTTATTATTTTAAAATTAAATATATAAAGGTAGCTTTATTAATATAAAAGAAAGTTAAAGTAAATAATAAATAAATTTAAAAAGTATATAAATAAAATATAATAAAATAATAGGTAAGTAGTAATATATAATTAAAAGAAGTATAGTTATACTTTTTAAAAGGTTATAAATAAGTATATATAAAAGGAAAAGAATATAGAAATAAATAAAAGTAAAAGGTAAGAAACTTATATATAATATAAATATTAGGTTTTAGGTTTTTAATAAATTCTATATAGTCCTTAATATAA
>AFRA01000886.1:0-16423 GCA_000223055.1 Claviceps fusiformis PRL 1980
GAAGAGAAAGAAATAGAAGAAGAAAAAGAAAAAAAGAACAAAGAAAGAAAAAAGGAAAAAGGGAAAAAGGAAAAAAGAAAAGAAAGAAAAAGAAAAAAAAAAGAAAAGAGAGAGAGAGAGAGAGAGAAATGGGGAAAAAAAACTTAAACTTGGACTAGCCATCCACCAAAAAGCGCACCAACGGCAATCTGCTGCGGGCCACGGGATCGAATCACTGGCCCTGAGCCACTCGACGAGAAGTAAGAGAACATGGAGCTTGTCCTCCCGGTATGCATCGGTCGTTCAAACGGTAGTTCTTCACTACCGAGAAGGCTGCGCCTCCGTACCTATCCACATTTATAGAATAAAGTTATAGTAGCTTTCAATCAGCGATGAACGAAATGTGGATACAGACCACGGTGTAGCCGTCTCGGCATCAAGGAGATGGGGGTAGTAGTTTTGAACTTGACGGCTTTTAAACTTTCGCGGGGCAGGAATGTGACGTGCTCGAAGCGAATGTTGACGTGCTTTTTATTCCTCTTCTACTTTTTTTTTTTCCCTCAAGTCTTTACATGTCCATTTGATGCTGAGGGCTACGCCTCTCTGCCTACTCATACGTATGCAATACGCTGTTAGAGGAGGCTTGGTATATCCCGATACGCAACGAAAGAACATAGGTGGGCGAGGTGTAACCTTGGAAAGAAACGGGTTCTCGTTGATGCCAAGACGGCCTAGAACACTGTGCCTACCCACATTATTTAGTCGCGTAGTAAAAGGTACCAAGCCTCGTCTCTAACAGGTTTCTTATACTCTTGGTGCGGAGAAGACTGCACCTTGTCTACCCGCCCGGATGTTTTGAAATAGCTTACTGGATATACTACAAGTATGCATGTGCGGGTAGAGTACGGAACTTTAAAGAGAGATGGGTGGAGATGTATTTATATTGACACCGTCTCGAGCATGTAACAATCGCGCCCTTTTTTACACTTTCCTAGCTCGCGTGTATTTTCCACAATGTACACATGTGAAATACTGTGCGGGTTCTGTTCTCACTCGCGACGGGGTACCTACGAAGGGCCACGCCCCTGAAAAAAAAAATAGGAAGAACTATATTCGCAAGCCTGACTTCCAACATGGTGTAAACACGCTAGTGTATGCCTCGGCCACGTTCCTGGACATTTCTACTGATCAGAAACTATATTCAAGATGACGGCGTCAACTGTGGGAGATCCAAAAGACTGTACTTGAGTCTAGACGGATGGCGTCGTGGACCAATGGTCGAGACCTCGTGCGCTGTTGTGCGAAACGTGGCAGGCCCTCTCTCTCGTGAGACTTAACTTTGTGTCTCCTCGGGAAATCATGTCGTCACTCGCTACTGGTTTCATTTCATTTACTTTTTTTTTTAAAAAAAAAAAAAAAAAAAAGAACTTGGCAGACATTTTGCGACTGAACACTGTTGTTGCGGCTCACGCAAGGGACACGACGCAAAGAGAGAAAAGCAACAGTAAAGATAGAAGCTATTGTAGCTATGGATAGGTTCTATCTAAAGAAGTGTAATAATTAAAAAAGAGGAAGCTAGCTAAGGCTTATAGGCAGGCAACCTTAGAAGTAGGCAGCTACACTATATAACCTAGTGTGCATACATATATATAGGACCTAATATCCCTAAGTCTAAGAAAAAAGATAATAGCCTTATTATTAGCTATATTATTAATTAAAAGTAACTTAAATATATAAGATTATACTTTAGTGTGTTTTATAATAATTAATAAAAAGAATATTAGAATCTTAAAACTTTATTAGCTAACTATATTATTTTATTTTAAACCTTAAATAACTATATTTATTTCCTATTTTTCTAGTCCTATTAATAGCTTACTTATTTTTTATTTATTTTATATAGTTTTTATATTAGTTAGGTTATTATTATTTTAACTATTATTTATATTATTTATTATATTACTATTTATATTATTATTTATATTAGTTTTATTATTTAAATTATTTATTATAAGTTAATCCTTTCTTATATAGTTAGAAAGTTTCTTTATTATAATATATAATTATTTCTAAAAGAGGAATATAACCTTAGAAGCTTATTATAATTATTTTTAAATTTAGGGAATTAGGGTATTCTTTTTCTTTTAGGGTTTATTAAAGCTTATTATTAAATATAGTAGGTAATATTATAAATTATTAACTAGTTTAATAATATTTAATATAAGGTTTATTAGTAGCATTATAATCTTCTATAATAATACTAAATAATTATAACTATAATGCCTATAATAATAATTAACAATATTATAAACATTATATACTACTAGTGTCTTAGATTTATATAGGCATTAAGTAGGCTAGTATCTATAATAGTAGTAGAAATTATAATATTTAGTGTATTTACATATATCTATTACTATATTTATTAACTTATAGAAGGAGTATAAAGCCTTTAATAGATTAAAGTTTATTAAACCTAAGATAAGTAATATAAATTTAATAAAAAAATTATATACTTATGCCCTAGTAACTATAATATTATTATATAAATAGTTATTTATAAAGCTAATTAATATAGTTTATACTATATTATAAATAATAAAGTTTACTTTATAATCTATAGCTTTATTAATAAGCTTAATATTAATTAATTTCTAATAGACCTTAATAAAGAATACCTTTTACTATATATATTTTAAATATTATTTCTAAGCCTTATAAGGAGTTATAATATATTATTACTTTATATATCTTATTCTCTAGCTTCTTATTTTATAAATCTATATAAAAACTAAAATTCTATTATATAACCTAAAAAGTAAGAGTAATAAATAACTATACTAAGGATTTATTTAAATAAGTTAATTTTACTTATTACTCTTATATATTTAGTATATTAATAAATACTAAATAAAAATTTAAAGTATATCCTAATAAGGTAAATAGCTAACTTTTAACTATATTTAAATAAGTTTCCTAGTTATAATATATAATAGTTATATAATTATAATAAAATTTCCTTATAGTAAATACCTAATAGTCTCCTTTAGAATAATAACTATTTATAAGTATAATATTTAATATACCCTTTAAGTTAGCTTAAGTAAGAAAGCTATATATATATTAAGGCCTAAATATATCTTTATAAATAAGTTAGTTATTTTTTAGTTTTATAATAATATTAATATTTCCTTAGTAAGTATTAAATACTAGCTTAAATTAATAGGGGTCTTTTATAAAAATAATAGCTACTTTAGGCTAGGCTAAAGTTAGTATAAGGAATAATGCCCTTATTATATAGCTAGCTTTATTATTAATTATTAAGCTAAGGTACTATAAAGGGTAATAATTTATAATTTCTCTTATTACTATAGGGGTATAGAAAATAGTAATAACCCTATTTAGCACTTTTACTATATAGTCTTAAGCTTATACTATATATTTTACCTTATTAGCTTAGAATATATAGGGCTTTACCTTTTATATTTAAATGCCTTTTAAAATTAAAAATTATTTATTAAGGTTAGATATTATAAGTTATTATATCTATATTAATAATAAAAAAGGGGTAAAGCTAAGATTTTAATTATTTAATTACGCTATATATACTATATTAAATAATTCCTAATAACTTTTTTAAAACCTAAAGTTAGATTTAACTTCTTTAAGTTTAGGTACTAGTATAGAAGCGCTAAATATATATCTTATTTTTATATTATAACTATATATTTAAATAACCTTATTATTATAGGTTACTACTTATTTTATAAGAGCATTATTTAGCTAAATATTTTAAGCTTTAGTAAAAATAAATCTAGTTTTAGGTTTATTTATAAAGGGAGAAGTATTATAATCCTTATTCTAGTCTTTATTAATATTCTATACCTAATATATATTAGCTAAGGTAGATTTAGTTATACCTTTATTAATATATCCTTAAATTAGTAATTTATTTAAAAGATAGATACTATTTAAAATAATATAGGCTAATTTTATAATAAATATTATTTTACTAGCTTTTAAAACATTATATAAGAAAGTAACGCCCCCTTTATAACACTAAAGGGCCTATAGGTATTCTATTTTAGATATAGAAAATATACTAAAAGATATAGCTATTAATAAGCTAGGAAAAGCTATATAAAAATTAAAATAAAATATAGTAAGGAAATAAGAGTATATAAAAGGAATTTATTAAAACTAAGTAAATTAATATAAAGATTCCTTTAAGTTATTTATATAATAAATAGTGTTTACTTCTACCTTAGTTATATTTTTATTTAAGGAATACTAAATATAACTATAGGTAGGGGGAATATTTACTAGCTTATAATAAAACTCTTCTTATTTAGAAATTTCTATTATTTTTATAATATTAATTTTAATAAAGGGGGCTAAAAAGGGTATAGGCTAGCCTTATTATTTAGGCCTTTAAGCTAGGAAGAAAAAATTAGGTATAGGTTTAGTATATTAAGGTTATATTATATAAAAGGTAGACTATTTAGCGCTAAAATTTCCTACTTTTAAGGTAAATAGTGCTAAATCTCCTATATTAAATATTAATTAAATCCTAGCTTTATATATAATTTCTATTTCTTTAATGTCTTTAAAGCATTCCTTAGCTTTATTTAAAATATAGTAAGTAATAATATCTTTATTATTTAAACCTTTATAAGTTGCCCTATCTATATTAGATACTAAGGGAGATATAAAAGGTATAAGAATAAAGATAGTGTCTTTACTAAAGATTTTATAGAGATATTCCTTATTATTAAAGATAGATATATTATTTAAGTTATTATTAAGTTCCTAATAACCTTTATTATTAAAAACATTAAATATATAAGTTTTATAAACCTACCTTTTATACTATACCTAAAGTTCCTTAACCTTAGTAGCTGCCCTTTATTAAGCTCCTACTAGTTAATTTATTAACCTATAAGCAATCTTTTATTGTAATACATTATTGCTATTTAGCTTTAGTAAGATATAAAAGTAGTAAGTAAGCTTAAATACTATTTTAACTAATTTATCTAGATTTAGTAAGAATTATTATACTATAGGGTTAAAAGAAATATAAATTAGAAATTAGGTAGCTTAGTTATTAGCTATAATACTATAAATATCTATATTATTAAGGGAAGTAATTTATTTAAATCCTTTAATTAAAATAATATAAGCCTTTAGGGGAGTCTTTATATAAGTAACTTATAAAATAGATTACTAATAAGAAATATTTTTTATACTAAAGACTTAAGTAATATAATACTAATTATAAGATATAAAGGTAAGAACCTAAGGGGCAGGACAGTCTAAATAATTAATGCTATCTACTAAATAAGATTTATAATTAAAATTCTTTAATTTATTACTATTCTTAACTATTATAAAAAAGGTAGTAATATCTTCTTTATTATAGAAAGATAAGGTATAATCTATATTCTAATTATTAAATATAGGGACTAATATAGAAATTTATAATTTAGAATCTCCTAAGTAAGAATTATTATATAAATATAAAAAGAATAGTATAAGTAATTACTTAATAATATTTTAATAGTTCTAAAGCTAGTCCTTTTAGAAGGCCTTATTTTAGTAAATAATAATAGTAGAAGTAAGTACTATAATATTAATATAAGTTACCCTTTTATAAGTAGCTAATAAGTATTTAGTATTTATAATATTAATTTTAGCTTTACTTAGCTATTTAGGGATATTATTAATATTTAGGTAAATATAAAACTAAGTTCCTTCCTTTAAATAAAAGGATAGTTAGTTAAAATAAGGAAGCTATATAGATAATAAGTTAACTTAAGTTTAGATATTAAATAATTTTATAGTAGCTTTATTATCTAATAGTAGAATAAAGATATTTACTACCTAACTAATCCTAAAACTATTTAGGGAATAAAAGGTAAGTACTAAATACTTAGGAATACAGTCCCTAATAACTATATTAATATAGGTATATAGTTTTAGCGCTTAATAATACCTAAAATAATATAAATAGTTAGGATAGTAGCCTTTAATAGAATAATTATTATAAAAAAGCATTATTTTTTTTAAAACCTTACTTTAAATTAAGGTTAAAAGTAATTTTATTTATTTAATTTAATTAAAGGTAGTTTATAAGGGAAGAAGGTTATTAACTTTATATTTATTATTTTACTTTAATATTAAGAAGTTATTATAGAAAGTAGTGTTAGGTATTAAATAAAAATATAAAACTGCTTAGTTAATTAAGATAAATAATTCTATCTTATTTATCTATTCTTCTTAGGGGGATAGAATTAGAAGTAATATAATAGTCTCCTTAGTTTCTAACTTAATAGGTTATAGGGAATAAAAGAAGGTAAAAGAACTAAAATCCACTATTAGCTAGGATATAGATATCTAAGATATATAATTAATAGTTATAAAGTAATAATTTAAATTTAAAGTATAAAGTAACTTTTAACTATTAGGCTAAAAGATACTAAAGGCAAACTATAAATCCACTAAGCTATCTAATATATAAATAATCTAAATAGGCACTAGCTGTTTACTATTATTATTTTATACTAACTTAAATTACCTTATATAGGCATATTAAGGAATAGATAATTAAAGGGCTCTTAGTACTCCTTTTAGGCTAGGTATAAGGGTTAATAGCTAGTATCTTTAAGGAAATAAGTTTTACTAAATAGCTATAATTACTTAATTATCTATAATAAAACTTAGTTAATTTCTTTAAGTTAAATTAGAGTATTAGTATATAGAGGAGAAAGGGTTATAAAAAGGAATAGGCTAATATATAAAAAGGTATAAAAGAGGAAAAAAAAGAAATAAAAATAATAGAAGGAAAAATAAAGATAAAGGGAAGGTAAAGAATATAAATAAATAAATAGTTAAAGTAGCTAGTAGCCTATTAAATAGCTATCTATTTAAGTAAAGCTAGGGAGATAAAGATATTCTTAATTAGTAAAAAAGTAAAGCATATAGGTCCTATTTCTACCACTTAAGTTATAATAAAAAGAATAGGGGTTATAAGATACTAGTTAGACTAGGTATTATGTTTAGAAAGGTATTTTTTTAGTAAATTAAGAATATCTTCTTATAGGGTTATCTTTAGTTCCTAGCTATTATATCCTTTAGAATATCCTAGCTACTAAACCTTAAATTAATAATAGCTATAGCGCTTATAAATATTTAAAATATAATTAATAATAAATTTCTCTATACCTTTATAATAAAGACTGCCTAACAGTAAGGCAATATAAGTTCCCACTACTATTAGTTTAAGGTATTTAATACTTATTTCTAGTTACTATTTAAGGTATAAGGGTAAAGCAATCTTATAGTAAAGATTACTTATTTTTTTTAAAATAGGAAAGGGGCTAACCTTATAATAAGAGATCTTAGTTTAGTTATCTAAATAATAACTATTCTAACCCTTTTTAGCTAATTTAATATAAATTAAATTATTCTTATATAGATTAGGAGGTAACACCTATCTATTATTATAGCTAATTTTTATATATGCTATTACTAGTTAAGTAGCGTCCTAGGCTTCCTAATAACACTAGTATTATAATTAACTATAGTCCTTTATAGTTATATCCTATAATATAATATCTAGGTTTAGGAAGTAAAAAGGCTTATAATTAAAGTAAAGTTTATAAGGGGAGAAACTAGTTATAGTATTAAGTAAAGAGTTAATATAAAAGATAATATATAAAAGGACTTCTACCTAGGTACCTATATTAAACTTAGCTTCTATAACTATATAAAGGCTATAAATAAGCGTTTAAACTATTTACTTAAATTAACTATTAGCTTATTAATAATATAGTGCGCTAGTATAAACCTTAATATTCACAGCTTTATATAAAGAAGTCTATAGATAGGAAACTAGCTAAGAGTTAATATTATAGATAAAATAATATAGTATACTATATAGTAGGTAGACTTAATAAACAAAAACCTATACCTATTTTAATAAAGTCTATGCTAGTTTTTTAATAAAATAAATAATAATTTTAGTAAATTTATCTATAATTATAAGGATATAGTTAAAACTATTATTAATAGGAAGCTTAGTAATAAAATCTAAATAAAGAGTTAACTATAGAATAGTTAGGGTAAGGATAGGTTTTAGGGCTTTAAACGGTTAACCTTAGTAGGGTTTAGCTTTTTAATATTTAGGGTAATAATAAATATATATAGCTAGATATCGCTTTATACTATTAATAAAAACTATAAAACAAAGAAAATTATATAATTATAATATTCCTAAATATCCTCTATTATTATAAATAATCTTAAATATATTATTAACTACTAATAGTAAAAGATATATACACTAAAATTCTTTATTAAAATAGTATAAAAAGCTAGAGTCTTAATTTACTAAGAAGGCTAATAGCTCTAATTCCTTATATTTTAATGCTAATAGCTTAGTGTAAATCTTATAAAAAGATTTATCTATTAGTAAGGTAGATATAATCTTAGCCTTAAGCTTATTTAAAATAGACTAAGAAATCTTTACTTTAGAACTAGTAGTTACCTTTACTAAGTTTATATTAAAGCTAATAAAAGGTATAGTATATAAAGTTAATAGCTTAGGGAAGGCTTTTATAGGGAAAGGAATAAAAAAGATAGGTTCTTTAATTAGAGGTAAATTAATAGGTTCCCTTTATAATAGTTAAGATTAGTAATAAGTAGTAATAAAGAATATTTTAACCTAAGGCTAAGGCTTATGCTTATTAATTTAGGCTATATAAGATAATACATCCATATTAGTATACTTAGGACCTTATTAGTATTAAATAGTAATTTAGTTTTACTATTGCTCTAAGTATAGACACTAGCTTACTAAGTAAAATTTTCCTTTAGGCTTATTTAACCCTAAGGATTAAAAAGTATTATAAATAGCTATATAGTTTATAATAATAATAAACTTTAAGTAGTTTAAATAGTGCTCTAATTTCTTTAATACCTATACTAAGGTAGCTATCTTTAACTTAGTAAAACTATAATTTTTTTTAGCTAAGAATAAAGCTTTAAATAAGAAAAGAATAGGTTATATAGCTCTATTAATTTGCCTTTAGTATAAGCTAGCTTTAAACCCTTTTTTCTTACTTTTATTTATATATAATTTAAAAGGCTTAGTAAAGTCTAGGTACACTAGCTTTATAGCTATAACTAATTTATTTTTTAGCTTATTCTAAGCTTTAATAGCTTTAGACTATAGTTCTTAGTATTATAGGTTTTCTATTTTATTTAAGTTAGGCAATACCTTTTTTATAGTAAAATTATCTTATTTTAGGTTTTTAGGAGAAGCCTAGCAAAAGCCTATTACCTTAATTTATTAAAGGGGTTCTACTATATCTAAATAATAGTTAATAAAATATTAATAGTAACCTATAAGACTAAGACCTTACTTTAGTTCCTTTAGTATTATAAGTATAGCTAATTTACTAATAGCTTTTATTTTTTCCTTTATTATACTAAGATCTAAGTAAGAAATAAAGTAGCTAAGAGTATTAAGTTTATAATAGGTAAAGTAATATTTAGCTAGGGAAAGAGTGTAACCTAATTTCTCTAGAACGCTTAACACTAGGTCTACCTATTAGAGGTATATATAAATATCCTTAGAGAATATAATAATATTATTAATATAAATTATAATAAATTACTATAAGTATAGGCAGAATATTAACTCTATTTAATACTAGAAAAAGGAAGGACTTATTACTAAGCCTATTATACTTACTATAAGGCATTCTAAGCTATAGTAAGAGGTAATAAAGGTAGTCTTTTAGTAGTTCTCTTTTTAAATTAGCTATTAAAAGAATCCTTTAACTAAATTAAAAATAGAGAAGATAATAAAACCTTATAATAATAATAGGATTTCCTTTTATAAAGGTAAAGGGTATATATTCTTAATTATTTAAGTATTAACTTACCTTATATTTAATATAAAATATGGTTTTTAGTTATACTAAATAATAAAAGCTAGTATTATAATTAGGCAAGGCTTATTAGGTAGGATAAATTTAATAACTCCTACCCTAGATAATAGATTTAGAACTGTGTCTATAGCAGCCTTATCTTATTTAAAGCTATTATAAGGTTGCTAAGCTAACTTAAATAAATCTGCATTAGGTATAAAATCTATAGGCATCTTAATACTATTATTAAATTAACTAAATTAAGCCTAAAATAAATATAGGTATTTCTTTATAATAACTTTTATTTAAGTATAGTATTCTAGTCTCTAATAATAGAATATATTAGCTTTATTAAAATTAAGGGGTTCCTCCTTAAATAATAAATAAAAAAAATACTTATTTAGGCACTAGGGATTCTTTAGTTCTTTATTAGGATAGTCCTTCCCTAAAAGGCTAGAAAGCATAATACTATACTTATTATTAACTATAAAGATATAGGGATTAACTATAATTTAGTTAGGCATATATTTACTAAAGAGTTAACCCTTATAAATATAGATTAGGGCTAAACTAAATATAAATATATTTATATACTTTACTTAACTATTTATTATACTAAATAGTAGGCTAGCTATTATATAATCTAAGATATCCTAAAAGTTATATAGCTCTAGAATATAACCTTTAATAGTAACTAGTAGTTGCTTTATATTTAACTAAACTAATCTATACTAGCTTAGGTAAAGCACTACTTTTTTAGTAGTGTAAATATTTACTAGTTAAATATAAGCTATACTAGGTTAGTCTTAGCTAGTATATAATACTATAAAGCAATGTCTATTATCTAGATAAAGATAATTATTTTTAGTTTTAGCTCTTTACTTAATATATAGCTTATATTAATATAGAAAAGAGTTGCCTAGTAGTATATTATAAGAAAGGGAGTTAATAATAAAGTAATTTACTATAAAGTTAATAAAAATGCTAAAGATAAATAATAAGAAAAAAGGTAGGTTAACTATAGTTTTATAAAGGACCTTACCCTTAATGCCTACTATAGGAAAGGGGGAGACACACTATTTCTTAGTAGTTAGGTAATACTATTTAAGGAAAGGCTTAAAAACTATATAAATACTAAAGCTAGTATTATAAATAACCTCTACTAATGTGTTAGGGGTATAAATAATACTATATAATTAAAAATAAGCTAAGATTTTATATATATCTTTATAAACTAAAAAAACATAAGTAGTTTTAAATTAAGTATATAATAGAATATTACTATTAGGGTTAGAAGTAGTAATATTAGAATTAGTATTAAAAGTATTAATATAAGGATTAGGATTAGGAGTAGAATTAGGTAATATAGAATAAAAAATCCCTAATAATTCTATATTAATTATGCTTAGTAAAGATATAAGGGAAAGGCCTATAAAGAATAGTAGAATATTATCCCCTAATAATTACCCTTCTTTTTTAAAAAAGTATTATTATAATTAAAAGTTTCTATTCTAAAAGAATTATAAGAATCTATATTATTTAGAGAGATATAAAAGGTATTCTTACATTCTTTAATCTTTAAGCTATGCTTTATTTTAGTAATATAGGCTTAAACTAATTAGTTTAAGGGTTTATAATAAAAAATTTTCCTATACTTATTAAGCTTAAGGTAAGTTATATAATAATAATTACTATAGTCCCTATAGTTATAATTACCCTTATATTACTAGTTATTATAGTTAGGATAACACTTAGAATTACTTAATTTATATTTATTTATATATTAGTTCTAATGTAAGGCTTAATTAGTAGCTAGTAAGGGATTCTCTTTACTTCTATAGCTAGGGTTAGAGGAGTTATTATAGAAATAAGAAGTAGTTATTTAGTCTTAGTTAAGCGTATCTAAATAATAGCTTTACTAATTAGCACCTAAATTATAATAAAGGTTATAAGCTATTAAACATTAATCTATCTAAATAGCAGCCTTAATCTATCGCTACTAGGCTTACCACTGCCTTAAGGTAACAAAATACTTAGCTATTAACTATTAGCAAATATTATTAATAGTTAATAGTTTATATATAAGGTTTACTAAGGCCGCTAAAATAGGATTTAAGTTATAGGCTAGCTAGTGCGTAGTAAGATCCTTATTTACACTACTAGCTTTATAGTATAATAAGATTTTCTTATTAATATATTTATAAATAAATAGTTCCTTCTCCTTATTAAAGAAATAGTAAAGCTTATCCACTTATAATATAATCTAACCTCTATCCTATTAAAACCGCTATAGAAGTAGAGTTTTCTATAGACTAATATTATACTAAAGTTAACTCTTAGTACTATAGTCTAATAAAGTAAACTAATAATAGCTATATAAATAAGGTTTAGAGAGAAGGCCTAGAATAATATTCCTTAAAATAGCTTCCTATCTAAATATACTTAATAGCTATTTAACCTTATTAATATATATAAATATAGGTTAATTAGTAGAGTTAAAAGCTAGGAGATTAACCTTAAAGTTATAAGAAAGGGGATAACTTAGCCTTAAGGTATATTTATTATCCTTATATTATTCTAGAGGTAAAAAGGAAGTGTAAGGCAGTCTATAGCTAAGCTAGCAATTCTAAATATCCTCTTATTAGTAGTTAGGTTAAGGCAATGTATTTAATATTTCACTGCCATTATTATCGTCCTAACTAGGACCTAAAAGAAAGCGTTTAAAAATAGTAATTATACATAAAACCTTAAAGAGGGGGGAACAGGCACTACGCAGGTTCTGTTTAGCTTAATCTTCTAAGGCGTATTAAGTCTTAGTAGGCATAGCCCTAACCACAACCAAAGATACCTCTAATAACTCCTTTAACAACAATAGTAGAAGCTCCGCAAATTAGCCAGCGTTAGTCTCTATTATAGCTAACCAGATAAGAACTGCGTCCTATAAATACTAAGATCTGTTATAAGGTAACCTAGGTCTAGACGCCACGGTTTGAAGTTCGGCTTGCGGTGGTCCTGGACGAGCGGGCTGCTTCCCTTTGTCTCGATGTTTAGAAGGACCAGCGTCCTCCTGGTCTTCTGTCCGATATTAGGAAGAGCCTTAATAGAGACTTCCTAATCTTGATTTAAGAGGCAGCATGCTTCCCCAGCAAATAGACTAGGTTAAATGCAAAGAAGAGAGTGAAGGTAATTGTTAACGCTCTAAGGACGCTGCTAGAGAAGCTAGAATAATAGGTGTTAAAGAAATGTTTTAAGAAATAAAAGGCAAAGGAATTAGGGAGAAAGAAGAAATTAGTAGTTTAGGCTCTTAATAAGTCTAAAATAAACTTATTAGAAGAAGAGAAGGAAGTAAGCTTAATAACTATAAGTCTAGTAAGGGAATAACTAATTTTAAAACTAAATAGTTAAGGGCTATAAGTAATAGAGGAAAAGACCTAGGAATTAGAAAAGTTATAGGTATTAATAAGCTTTAGGCCTTTAAGTTTTAGGACTTTATAAATAAATACTTATAAGGCTAATTAATTACTAGCTCCTTTTTTAATTTAAGTCTTAATAAAAAAAGAGAAAGGGGTAATTAATTAATTATAAGTTCCTTTTTTAATCTAAGTCTTAAGGAGAGATAAAAGAGGGGTAAGGGGTAAGGACTATATTAAGTCTTAAAATAAATATATTTTATTATTAAAGTAATTCCTATAAAAGGGGGACTAAAGTATTAAAGTAAAAAAGGCCTATAAAAGGGTAAATATAAGTAAGAAAGAATAGTAAATAATGCTTAGTTATTAAAACTAATTTTATTTAATAGGTTTATAGCTATTAGCTCTTAATTATTTAAACTAAGTTTACTTAAATAAAAATAGAAAGAAATTATAATTAATACTTAGTTAGTAGGACTAAGTTTACTTATTAATTCTATAAAGCTTAAGTTTACTATTAAGGAAGGAGCGCTATTAAAAGAGGTAACTATAGTATTTATTATTAACTTAAGTATTTCTTTAATAATATATTTAAGAGAAATAAAATAGCCCTTAAAATCCTAGGGGCGTTTAAATTTAATATATTTTTATACCCTAGGGTAAGGTATACTATAAGGGTAGGGGATTAATAATATATTTTATAAGTAAATAAAAAAAAAAGTAAAATAGATTTTTAAAATAACTATACTTAAATTAAATTAAGCATAGAGTATATAGAAACTTTCCTTCTAAAATATATAAGCTTCTCTTTTATTATTAAGAATTATTAATATAAGGAAAAATACCTTTCTTAGGACTTAAAGGAACTAAAAGTCTCTTAGCTAATATTATTTTTTCTTTTATTCTACTAAGGAAACTTAATTAATAGTATTTTTAAGGTTAGTAACTAAAGATAAATAAAGAGTAGAAAGCTTTACTAATATTATTAAATAAAATAACTATTAAAATATTAATAATAGTAATAGTAAAAGTAAAAAGCTTAACTAAGTATTTCTTTTAAATTTTAAAATAAAGAGGTTATAAGAGTAAAGATCTTAATTAGGTTCCTTAATAGCATAGCCTAACTAATAATTTAAATAAAAAAAATTTATATTAATAAAAAGTAGTAATTACTACTATATTATAGCTTATATAAGGGATATAATGTAAAGAGAGAAAAGCAATAGTAAAGATAGAAGCTATTATAGCTATAAATAGGTTCTATTTAAAGAAGTGTAATAATTAAAAAAGAGGAAGCTAGCTAAGGCTCACAGGCGGGCGACCTTAGAAGTGGGCAGCCGCACCACGTGACCTGGTGTGCATACGTGCGTGCGGGACCCAACAACTGTCTCTCCACGTGAATTGTGTCATTACCTGCCGTAGGAAAATAATAGCTCGCCTCTCCACAGAGGTTCACTCTCCTTTTGGCGTCTAGCGGTCAACATCATGCTCCATCAGGAGATGTAACAGGTTGTGAGCCCTACAATTTCGCTATACCTACAATATATAAGTTTGGTTCCGAGGAAGAATACAGGGATGTCTGATTTTTTTTTTCTTCCGGACCAAAGAGCCCGCTGTCTTGGCACCATAGAGCTTGCTATAGAGCTTTCTATCCATCTTGTAGGCCTTATATATAGGGTCTCGCTAATATGCTTTTCCGGGCCTGAATGGTGGTTGTGCAGGAAAATAATAACTCGCGTATGGAACATTAGAGGGTGCATACTCCTTTTGGCTTAGCGGTCGACACCATACTCCATCCGAGATGTAAGACCTGCTACTTCAGAGTTTCTTTTCTTTTCTTTCCTTTTATTTTTTTTTATTTTTTTATTTTATTTTTTATTTTTTTTTTCGCTTTTCCCTCTTGAGATGTTAGGTGTCGACACTTGAGGCATCGTCCGTGTACAGCAGATAAAAAAAAGTATAAAGGGACGACCAAGTCCATGCTTCCATCTCTCTTTTTTTTCCGCTTTCAATCCATCGGTTCAAGATTCATACACTGCCAATCTGGTTCTCTACCGCCAAAGTCTTTACATCCACTTCGCTTTCATCAAGAGTTAGATTTCTATATATTTCTTTCTCCTCTACAAACAAAAACAAAAATGCGTTTCGTCAAGAGCCTCGTCGTTCTTGCTGCCTCCGTCAACGCCGGCCTCTTGGGCCTCGGAAACGACATCCAGACGGCCGTGGACGCCAAAACCCTCGACCAGGACGTCCTGGGCATGATCTCGTCCTTGCAAGGCTACAACGGCGGCGGCCTCGTCAAGACAGCGCCCGTCAAGGACGCTGTGGCCAAGTTCCGAAACGACGTCAAGCTTACTACGGATCACCTGAATGCCGACGCCGAGCTCAAGCTGGACGTCACGTCGGACCTCGTGAATCTCCTCGCAACGACCTTTGTCCCCGATTCCCAGCAATTCTTCTCCCTGCTGGAGGCCAAAAAGGCCTTCTTTGTGGCCGACGGTCTGGTTCCCAGAGTCAAGAATGGCCTCGAGAAAATCAAGTCCGACATGACTGTTCTCGGCCAGGCCCTCCTCTCCAAGGTCCCCGAGGCCAAGCTCCCCGAGGTCAAGAATATGGTCGACGACTACGATGCCAGCATCACGGCTGCTATTGCCGTTTGGGTCTAAAGGTCTCTTTCTTGCAACTGTTTTAGGAATGTGTGCCAAATTTATGGATCTCTTTTACCAATTCATCTTTTGGCGCGATCCCTGATCCAAAAAAAAAAAGAGAGAGACATCAGAGGAGATGGAATGGTGATTTTCTTTGCGCCCCTTTTCCAAGAGGTAACAATGGAACGAAAAAACAGAGGAGGAGGGGCTCAACAGGAAACACAGTTCGCTAGCATAGCGAGAAGTAACACAAACTAGGAAATATATATTGTTGAAGTATATTGTCGACCACAATGGCCACATACGTGGCTGTTTAAGCACGTTTACATGCAGTAGAGGCAAAGTGCAGTAGCCGTGTAGGAATGTGTGGGGGGATATGTAGTATTTGTTTTGTCTCTATTTTCTTACCTTTCTTTTTTTTTCTTTTTTTTTCTTTTTCTTTTCTTTTTCTTTT
>AFRA01000887.1:0-16427 GCA_000223055.1 Claviceps fusiformis PRL 1980
AAATAATATTTTTTATTATTAAAGTAAAGAGTAGTTACTAAATATATATTTTAAAAGTATTAATAGTTATTTATTAAAATATACTTAATATATTTTTAGTAAATAAATAATATAAAAATAGAAATATTTTTATTTTACTTAATTCTAAAGAATATACTTTAAAGCTAATTTAAAAAATATTTTATATTATAATATAGTATTAAGGTTTCTAAAATTATTTAAATTAATATTTAAATTATTATATATATTTAATATATTTAAAAAAATATTATTATTTATAGTTTTTTTTATTATATTTTTTAATATATTTAATTTAATAAGAAATAATATAAATAAAGAAAGTATAAAGAATTATATTTAATAAAAATAGATTTCCTTTATAATATAATTAGAATTTAATTCTAATTTAATTCTAAATTAAATCTAAATTAATCTTTATAGAAAATTTTCTATAGAAAATTAGTAGGAATTATATATAATACTATATACTATAGTTACTAATCTTAGCTAATTAAATTATAGTATAGGCTCCACCACAACCTTAGCTAAGGTTAGTGCCCCACCTCACCTTAGGTCAGCTCACTCAAAAAACCTCAGTTGAGCTGTAGACTCTGAGAAAGGCGATGATGGTTGGTTCTACGACGTCGCTCAGCTGCCGAGAAAAAGGAAAAAGTCCTACGGCAAACTTGGGGCGGTGGGCGAGAGTCGTGCAGGCAGGCCTAGTCTTGACTTTATCTTTCTCTCGGACAGGACTCGGGCTGGCAGATGAAAGAAAAAGGGGAAAAGGCAGAAAAAGAAAGGAGGGAGGGGGGAGAAAAAGACCAACGTACAACATTAAAAGTCCAGATAATGACGACCCGCCGCCGTGTGTCGCGAGCTCATCCCCGGAGTAGCTGTTGGCGAGGCTCGGCCAACACACCTAGTACTTCACATTACATGCTCATGTGCATACTTGTATGCACATACATGACGCATATGTCAAGTTCCGGCCAACCAACAATCCTGCCCGCAGAAAAGGGTCAAGCCCTGCGCGTGTGTGCCGCTTCCGACGAAAAAGGGAAACATTCCCAAGGCACATTTCGCCCGATGAAAAGCATCCATGGTCCATGTGTATGCGGATTTCATCGCCCGCCAGCAGACTCACGGGCTCGGAGACTTGCAGACTTGCAGACACGCTCGCAACAACTCTGGCCTTTTCAAAGCCGTCGTCCCAGTCTGCCAACCGCTCTGCCGCCCAATTGCCCAACCGCCATCCCGCCATCCACTGATTGGGCACGCATGTAGTGTCAACTGCCAACGGCCTTTGTCTCGGACCACGCAGCGCCCACAAGCTCTCCGTGTTTCTCCATCATCCGGTCGTGCGCCTCCACCGAGTCCATTCCGGGGGGGGGGGAGGGGAGGGCTTTCCCCGTCAGCCTTGGCTGTTGGTCGTCGTGTCGTATTATCGTTTTGCCCTCTTGTTGTCCGATCAATCAATCAATCAATCAATCACTCGACTCCTCGCCTCGACACATTGTGCTCTGTGCTCGACCCCGCCCCCATCTGCTCTCTCTCTCTCCCCCTCTCTTCTTCCTCCCTCCTCTCTCTCGCTCTCTCTCGCTCTCTTTCGCTCTCTTTCGCTCTCTCCGTCTCTCTCTCAGCTTGAGTTCTGACTGGACTGACAGCTCCCTCGACAGTTCCCAGCCTCGACAGCTGCCTCCAGTCCGTCTAATCTGTCTGCTGTGCCCCGCTGCCCGCCCGCCCGCCTGCCAGGGACCCTCTCCACTTCCCCTCCACTCCCCTCCATGCCCCCTCCAGTCCCTTCCCCTCCCCCTCAATCAGAGCCAGTTCTCTCCGGGCTCTGCGCTGCTTTGACATCCTCTGGGACTCTGCGAATCTGATTCTGGATCCTCTCCAAGCGGCTGGCCACTCACTCTCTCTGCCTTGCCTTGCCTTGCCTTGCCTTGCCTTGCCTTGCCTTGCCTTCCTTGCCTTCCTTGCCTTCCTTGTCTTGTCTTGTCTTGCTTCGCCCAAGCACGCACACCGCACACCGCACGCACGCTCTCACCCACGCAGGCACGCACGCACGTACGCACGTACGCAGGCACGCCTGCCCGCCCGCCCCGGCAGATCCAACCTCGACCTGGTATTTCTCGCCGTGCTCCTCTTCTAATCCGTGCTTTGTCTCCCTCCCTTCCTTATGAGTTCTATGAACTCCCGCCTCAAAGGCTTCGGTTTCGGAAAACGCAAGTCAACCGCCAGCATCCAGACCGCCGACGCCGTCCCTCCCGCTACCCCTCCTCCCGGTCAAATACCTCAACAGCAGCTTCCGCTCCCAGGACCAGGACGCACGCCGCCCGCCGGCGCGTCGTCCCCCCAGACCAGTCTCACCATGAATCGTCCTCCCAGCTATACCTCCAACTATCCTCCTGCTCCGCCTGGCGCTCTCGGGGACCGTACCTCTCCTCACCAGGGTCAACACAATCGCACTCCGCCAAGTCAGATCGTCGGAGGGCCCCCTCCCATCAACACCAGTGCACCACATGGGTATCCTCCACCAAACATGGTTCCCATGGGTCAAGGTCCTCCTCCCATGGGCGGTCCTCCGCCTGGTTTCGGTGGCCAGCCAGGATATCCTCCTGGTCCTCATCCTCCTCCTCAAGGAGGTCCTCTCGTCCAACAATATCAACGATCCAACCCAGCCGCCGAGGTCGAGGGCGCCAGCAAGAGCAAGGCACAGCTCATTGTTGGCATTGATTTTGTGAGTCCAGCAAAGCAATATGCCCTTTCTCCATCGTGTTGGCCGTCCTTTTCAAATCTATTTGTGACAAATCCTCTCTGGCATGTAATGCTAACCTCGGCTTCCATTTCTAGGGTACCACTTTCTCAGGCGTTGCCTTTGCCTTTGCCACGAATAACGAAGCCAAGGAAGATATCATTACCGAATGGCCAGGAGCCGGGTCCTACACCAAGCAAAAGGTGCGGCATCAACTGGCTGTCTCAGCATGAGATGCAGCTCCCCAAAAAGGAGATTCTTTTTTTTTCCACATAGAAAAAGAAAGAAGAAGAAGAAAGAAAGAAAAGAAAACAAACGATTTCCTGCGCTAACTCATTTTCGTGGAACAGATTCCCACAGTTCTCTACTACGATCAATATCAAAAGGTCGCAGGCTGGGGTCCTGACATCTCCGATGCTTTGGCACCTACGGGATACCCGAAGCCGGGTGTGCAAAAGGTAGAGTGGTTCAAGCTTCAGTTGATGTTGAGTGGAAACACGTATATCGATCCCATCAATCTGCCCCCTCTGCCCCCTGGAAAGTCCGAGATCGACGTCGCGGCAGATTATCTCTTCAAGCTTCGCCAGGCCATGCGTTCAGCACTGCAAAAGACACTCGGAGAGGTTTTCAACCGTGAAGAGCGCAATATCCGATATTATTTGACCGTGCCTGCCATCTGGAATGATGCTGGCAAGGCCGCCACTCGAGCTGCTGCCATTCAGGCGGGCTTCCTTCGTGATGAAAACGATAACCGTCTCACTTTGATCTCTGAGCCAGAAGCGGCCGCCCTTTTCTGCTCCAAGACTGGCTTGCTGAACCTCAAGGTGCACGATGCTGTCTTGATTGTGGATTGTGGCGGTGGTACCGTCGACTTGATTGCCTATGAGGTCGAGGAGGAAAACCCATTCACCGTCGCTGAATGTACCGCAGGATCTGGAGACTCGTGTGGTTCCACAGCACTGAATCGAAACTTTAGCAACATTCTTCGCAACAAGATTAGAAAAATGAAATTACCGGATGTTTCCAAGACTGCTGGTCGAGTCTACGCCAAATGCATCATGGACTTTGAGAACAGAATCAAGGCCGACTTTCGAAACAATGGCCAGAAATGGGCCGTTGATGTTGGTATCGAGGCTGAATTTCCCGAGGCAGGCATTGAGGAAGGGTACATGACTTTTACCAACGAAGAGATCCTCCAGTGTTTCGAGCCAGTCGTCAACCGCATCCTCGAGCTTGTGCGCAATCAAATCATTGCCATTCAGGCTCAGAACAGAGCACTGCAGAACATCTTGGTTGTGGGCGGTTTCGGTGCCTCCGAGTACTTGTTCCAGCAGATCAAGCTGCACGTTCCTCCTCAGTTCCAGTCCAAGGTTGTTCGGCCCATGGACTCGGTGGCTGCCATTGTCAAGGGTGCCGTGACTGCAGGCATCACGGAACGCATCATCACTCACCGAGTGGCGCGTCGTCACTACCTCATGGCTACCCTGCAGCCCTTCAAGGAGGGCTACCACCCTGAAGCATATCGGGTTCCCTCTTTGGACGGAAAGGATCGCTGTAAATTTACTCGACAAATTTTTGTCCAAAAGGGCCAAAAAGTGAAGAACGGAGAACCAGTCAAGGTTTCCTTCTTCCGACAGGTTGCCCCCGGCGCCACACTCATGTACGAGGACGTATTGTATGCTTGTGACGATGATGTGTGTCCGGAGTACACCAAGGATCCTCGTAAGTGTCAGCTTATTGCTAAAATCAAAAATCTTTTTTCTCTTCTTCTTCTTGAATAACTGAACGAGAAAGTGGAGAGAGTAATGAAATCAATGCTGACGGTATTCTAGGCATCAAGGAAGTTGTCACTCTCACCTCGGACTTGTCACGCAAGAACCTCGAGAAGGATTTCGAGCGCATGGACACACCTCAAGGCACATTCTACCGTGTCTACTTTGACATATATCTGACCCTAGACGGTTCTGAATTCAGTGCTGAGCTTGTTTGTCAGGGAGAGGTCATGGGCAGGTGCAGAGCTCGCTTCAGGTGAAATGCTGCACATTCAAAAACGAATGAAGCAGATGGCGGGGATGAGCAGCTAGGGCCGCTGCTCATTGATGTGGACTTTTTTTTCCCTACCGTATTTTTTGTTCACCTTTGTTCCCATTCTTCCCCCTTTCCTTTTCCTTTTCCTTTTTCTTTTTCTTCGTGCCCCTTGTTGAGTCGAAAAATAATTGATACCTTGCAAACTATTCAGCGAGTCTAAAGCAAAGAGGTTGTTGGGTACGAACTGGTTGACTGAAATCTGTGCCGGAGCAGCTGTCAAGGATGAAAAATCGGACGAGATGAGTTGGTAGACCCCAGGGTTGGAGTGGAGGGCAAAAGAGTCGAAACGAGGATTGAGAGAGTCGTTGTTGTTGTTGCCAGAGTATCATGAGTCCGAAGTCCGATCTCGATTCGGTCTTGACAGGTGCGTGGGACGGCGGGAATGTGGCAATGTTGGAATATGCATTATGAACATATATGGGCCGCCATGAGGCAGGCAATTTCGATAGACAAACGACTTGTGTTTTACGCTGATTATCTAGATGAATTACACTGATTTGCCGTGGTTTGAGTGATTTGCGCGGTATGCACTGACTTGCCGTGGCGACGGCATTCGTGCTCGTCAGACGGAAACCCTGGGACATCAAGGCTTGGATGGTTCAATGTTCGATGTTGACAGAGACCACATGCATGATGCAGGCACGACTCACGAGGCATCCACATGCGGCCTGTTCCCAGCCCACATCACCGTCGCGACTTCCCAATGACAGTTTCGACTGACAGCCCGACAGTCCGACAGACTGACAGACTATCTGCGAATACGACAGCCAGTCCCTCCTGCCGCCACTGCCTGCCGTCTGGTCATTTTGGGATGTTGGTGGCAGTGGTGAGCGGGCATCATCGGGCGAGCAGCAACCAGCGTTGGCATCTTGATATGGCCCCCAGCTGGCTGCCAGCCCAAAGTCCTTTTTTTTTTTGGTTTTTTTTGGTTTTTTTTTTTCCTTCTTCATCCTCCATGTGCATTTTGACTATTATTCATCCTTATTGAGAATCCTGCTGGCCGGGCTTTTCCTCAACCATCGCGTCTTTGCTTCTTACTATTGATCCTCTACTACACCCAGTGCTTCAAATATATCTTTTAGCCCGTCGACATACATATTGACATATATACAGGTTCTTCTTACCTTGAAGCCCCCCTTCCGTCGCGGGCTCACATTGACAAAAACGAGCATCCGAGAGCATAACGCGGCGACCCCTTATCCCGTACGTGCATCTTGTCCCATCGCCGAAGCCTATCCCATCCTGGATTCGTACCATTTGTCGGCATTGCATCAAGCCGTCTTCTTGTTTTCGGGTTTAGCATACCGGGGGAAGGGGCTGGACCAGGTTTACTGCTGCCACGGCAGAGAAACGTTTTAATCGTCCGCGGGGACTTAAACCACCTAGCCCGCTCCTATAGACTTCAATTTCACCCACGAACGCCGGTGTATCAGCAATACGTCGTTCTTTTTTTTCTTCTTCTTTTCCCTGTCTTTCCTTATTGAGACTTTGCTTCGAGTCTCTCTCTCGGATACAACATCCACAGTCGCAAGCAATGCAACTATAGTGTTCACGTATACACACGCACACGCACACGCAAACACGCGCTTCCCTTCTCTCTTGAGCAGAAAATTACCGGTCATTCTGGGTTTTGCTTTCAAGACACGCCCTTTCAAGCACGACGACTAGTCTCTGCTCGCGCTACGTTCTCGAGTGTCATATTGCTCACTGCGAATTTCTCCAAAGACCAAACTACGTTTGTTTGGCTGTACTGTCCCGACCATAAATACTCGGGGGCTACCGGGTTTTCACCAATGTCTGTGAATCAGCTACTGCTCATATTCGTCACCTTTGGCTCCCTTGTTCCAGCCGCCCAACTCGGAAGACAGCCCAATGTTCAAGGTCATTGGCAAGCACAGTTTTTTCGTTATACCAAGCGAGGAGCGCCTGCAAAACGAGGTCCTCCTGAACATTGGGAAGGAAAGGTTCCCCTTGTTGTCACCAACGAATGCGACTCGACAATCTGGCCCGGTATCGCCACCCAGTCTGGCACTGGACCCGGTACTGGAGGCTTTGAATTAGCTCCGGGAAAGAACAAGACATTATGGGTTGCACCGAACTGGCAGGGTCGGGTCTGGGGACGAACAAACTGCACAGTTAATGGAGAATCTTGTGCCTGCAAAACAGGAGATTGCTTTTCAAAGTTGGATTACGAATTCAGCGTAAGTACAGGGAAGAGTGAAGCGTGCATGTGTGCTCTCATCTGCTCGCTACAGGGCGGCTGATGGCATTTATATATATGGGCGGAGGGAGAAAATAGTAACTTGAATAGGGAGCAACTCCGGCAACCCTTGCGGAATTCAATCTGGCCGGCGGCACGAATGGAATGCAGACCTTCTATGACATTTCGCTTGTAGACGGATACAATTTGCCTATTGGGATACAGTATATCCCTGCAATGAACACCACCTACATTCCGCCGAATCTGACAAACTGTGCTTGTATCGCAACGAGCGGTTGGATCTACTCGAGGGCCAAGACGGGCACATTTTATGCCAACGATTCATTTCCGGTACCGCTGGAATCAGAAGTGACCAACGACAGCGTGGGGAACTGGTGTCCTTGGCCGAATCTTGCCTTTCCCCCCACAAAACCAGGAGACGGCGTGTATCCTTATCCCGACGACAACATCCAGCGACCGGCCTTTTCTCCTTGCAACAGTGCCTGTGCAGCTCTCAAGACAGACAAGGATTGCTGCATCGGCAAATATCACGACGCAAAAATATGCAAGCCATCGAGTTACAGCAAAGCAGTAAAGGCAGTGTGTCCTGATGCGTACAGCTTTGCGTTTGATGACCAACAGTCGACATTTATCATTCCCAAAGGCGGCGGTTGGGAAGTAGTCATGTGCCCAGCGGGACGATCAACTAATATCTTGCGACAGCTGGGCAGAGAGCTACTGGAGTTGGCCAGCGGTGGCAGGCTGACAAGGAAAACCATGAAGCAGCTGCGGAATGTCACCTATATCGAAGGAGACAGGCGCGGTGTCGCCAATTCATTCAGGCCATCCTCTAACGGATTGACAGCCGCGCTAGTAACGTCGTTGGTTGCATTTTTCGTGATGTTGGTAGGGGGGGGGGGGGGGTTTGTTTCCGATGGGACTGTGGTTGTGCAGGAAGCCAAGTGGTGAATGACGGGTTGGAACGGGGGACATGAGCACCTAGAATTATATATACACCTAGAATTCATTCACATATACGATATACGACCCACTCTTTGTTTTGTTGTAGTGGACTTGGTTCTTGTCGTGGTAAGTGGTGTGGTGAGTGGTATGGCATGTGCAGTTGCAGTGTGTAGTGCGTGTATGTGGTGAGCAAAAGTCTAGTCTGCCGTTTTTGCTTCTCTTTCCAATTAAGAATGTACATGTTTTTTTTTTCGTGTTCTTTCTTCCTTTTATTTTGGGAGGAGAGGAGGAGGGTAGGGATGACTGCTATGCCCCAATACGGGGGCGTTTCCATTTCGAAATTCACCAAGCTCCATATCCATGGAACGCTGAAGAACACGATAACCGCATGACTATACCAACCCCCCCCCCCTCGTCTCTCTAAATGGCAACCTCTTTCATACCGCCTGTTTAGCCCCTCTCCTCCTCTCCCACTCGGCTCTCTCGTCCTCATCACTCCCACTAAACTCGGCATCATCGTCATCATCATGACCCCTTTCCTGAGTCCCCGTCGCGGAGGTCCCCGCATCCACCGCGATAAAGTCCCCGGCATTCTGATTCGCATACTCGTGCTGCTCAATCAGCCGGCGCAGTTCCTGGTTGCGCGGATCGACGAGCTGCAGGGCCGTGAGGCCGCCCTTGTTGCGGACGCGGGGGTTGGAGCCGGCCTCGAGCATCATGCCTATGAGGTCGAGGCCGAAGGGGTGTTGGGAGGGGGGTTCGGCGTTGAGCCAGCGGATGGCGGTGTGGAGGGGGGTGTCGCCTTCGAGGCGGTTCTGGGGGTCGCATTCGAAGGAGGGTTGGTCGAGGAGGAGATCTATTATTTCGTCTGTTTTTTTTTTTTTTGGTTTGTTTGTTTGTTTGTTTGTTTTTGGTTAGGGATATTTCGTTAGGGGAGTGTGTTAATCGTTTCCTTTCTTTCTTTTCTTTTTTCTTTCCATCATTTTCTTCCCTATTTTTGTGCGGTTTCTCTGTGTGTATTCCTTTTTCTTTTTTATCTCTTTTCTTTTTTTTTTCAAAACGGCTCATGTCACGCAGGGGTCCATACAATTTCCCCGCGAGGCAGCCTCGTGGTACAAATGATTGCCCATAATGGTCGTGGTGTCGTTGAGGAGCCGCGTGATTTCATCGTCGGGTTTCCCCTCGAGGATCTCGGTCAGGAGGTCGGTGTTGTTGCGGCGGCAGGCTTCGATGAGGAGTTCCTTGGTGGAGGCGCCCTTGTGTGGGTGGCGGAGGTGGTTAGCCGGAGGTTCGAGAGGCGGGATGGAGGGGGAAGGATGGACGCAAGAAATATTCCGGGACCGGCCGCTCTTTTGGGGGAAAGGGGGAGGGTCGTTCTCGGAGATACCTCGTGTTCATCTTCGGCCGTCATTTTCGAGGGAGGAGAAGTGGCGGATAGGCGGGCTATGACGTTTTTTTTTTTTTAATATCTTCTATATTGACTTATTTGTTTAGGGGGGGACAGGTTTTGTCGTTTTCGTTTTCGTTTTTTTTTTTTTTATTTTTTTACATTTGCTCGCCGCGGTAAGTAGGGGAATTCTTCTCGTGAGAGGGATCCTTGGGACGTCGTGGCCGGATTTGGTTGCGAACTTGCGCGAAGGGGGGGAAGGTCATGGATGAGGTGTCTGGCTTTCTGGGCCAAGGCAGAGCCGCAGCACCAGCACAGCACAGAGCAAAGTGGGGACGACCACGGTGGTGGTCACTGGCCAGCGCGGACCCCACCGTTGGAAAACACCATGAGCTGGGCTGGTGATGACGGCGGCTTTGCAAAAGAAAAAAATAATAATAATCCATCCCTCTCAACAACAAAACTCCCTTGTTACAAACACGATAATCCTCGCACCATGCTCCTCTGTAGGTCCAAGCATCTCCACTCTCCTCCATGCTCTCCTCTTTGCAATTCAGAACTCGGAAGACCAAAAAAAAAAAAAAAAAAAAAAAAGAACTGACATTTTTGCACCCAGTCTGCCCCCAATGCGCCAACATCCTCACCGTCTCCCTCACCAACCAGCGCACCAACCGTCTCGAGTGCCGCACCTGCCCCTTCGAGCACACCATCACCGAGCCCGTCTTCTCGCGCCGCGTCTTTGATCGCAAGGAAAAGGAGGACGTCTTCGGCGGGCCGGGCGCGTGGGATAATGCGCAAAAGGGCCGGGCGCAGTGTCCGGCGGAGGGGTGCGACGGCGACGAGGCCGCGTTTTTCCAGGTGCAGATTCGGAGTGCGGACGAGCCGATGACGAGCTTCTTCAAGTGCATGACCTGTGGGAATCGGTGGAGGGAGAATTAGAGGCGGCCATGTGCTGAATCTGGTTTACGAGACGGGGTTGGGTTTGATAAATGGTGTTGCGGCGTTGAGGGGTTTCGAGGGCACTGTGAGGATGTTGGGAAATGGATTCATGGAAACGTAGTAAACTACACACACAGAGATATGTATAAAGGACATGTTGTCGTGGTATTTTTTTTTTTTATTTTTTATTTTTTTTTTTTTACTCGTAATACCCTCTTCTTCCTTCATGGTGTATTTCCCGCGCCCGTATGGCATCAACCAGTCTGTCGTATTTCGTTTTTCTGGATTCATGTTCGGCCATTGTCCTCCCATCTCCCTCCCTTCAGATTATCCCATAAAACAATCGTAAATGACCCGAATAAATAACCCTCCCTTCTCGTTCTCTCCTCGTTCCCTCCTCGTTCCCTCCTCGTTCCCTCCTCGTAACTCCTCCTTCACTCCTTGTCCTTGTGCCACTCCACCGCAGCCCTCATCTCCTCCTCCACCAACCGCTGCACCAGGTCCGGACTCATAATGTCGTGCCGGAACCGCTCCTGCTGCAGCAGCTCGAGGTGCCTGAGCGTGGGGCCGGGGTGCGTCAGGTACTTGAGGTAGGGCGGCCTGGTCCAGTACTGCAGGTAGTCGAGGTAGGCGACGAAGGCGGGCTGCGAGAGGAGCTTCTGCGCGGCGATGTGGTTGAGGTAGTAGGGGTTGGCGAGGGCTTGGACGAACTGTGGTGCAGGTTAGTGTGTTGGTGTGTCTCTTGACCATCTCTGTTTCCCCCGCCCTCCTTTTTTTTTTTTTTTTTTTGAGTCTCCTATTGTTTTCTCGAAAACACTTGCCTCAAGCTCAATCTCAAACCGCGAGTAGCCCCCGTACAGAGGCTCGCTGTCCGGGGGCGGCACGGGCGGGGACTCCATGGGAGAGATCTAGGGCGTCTGGTCCAGGGCGTCTGACGGATGTGGTTGCTGCTTGCCGGTTGCTGCTTGGGCGCAATCCGCATCACGGCCCCGAGATTGGAGGGTTGTCAGGATCCAGGAAAGTGGTCAAGCTGGTTTGGGGGAGCCGCGGTCGGTGGTGACGGATGATGGTGGCGGTGGTGGTGGTGGTGCATGGTGCAGGCAAATCGGGGTGCCGCAGCGGTGCAGCCTCATCACGCACGTGTCGACGCAGGCGTGATTTTCTGTTTCTCGTCCAACGCGGCCGTTTAGCGGGTACGGGCTTTTTTTTTTTTTTTTTTTTTTTTTTTTTTTCCTTAATGCATTTCTATGTGATTTTATATTTTCCCGACGCGGCCAAGAGAAATGCTGACCTTTGTACGTGAAAGCTTGGAAAGGCGCCCACGCACTGACACCCGCGCCTACACGCCGACACCGCGGATGCCAGTCCCCGTCGGCTTCCATGTTCCGTCTCGGTCAGTGCCGGGGGAGGGACATTGGAATGTACTACTACTATCATCGACCCAATGAAGCTGATGGAGCCAATGGGCTGACCCGTCATGGTGGAGTACAGGTGGATTCAGCCGACAACGAGACATTAGGAGCCGTGTAAACGAACCTTCTTTTGAAAAGGTGGCACAGCCGTCAGGCCATCAAAGACAGCTCCGATCCAAATCCCAACGACCATGATGGAATCACGCAACGTATAAAGGGGGCGTGACATGTTCAAGTTCACAAACCAAAGGATAACATAGGCGCAGCACCAAGTAGTGCGAAAGGGATTAATTTTTATTCTAAATTAGGTAATTCAGAGAACGGTACGCTCTGCAACAATGATGAGGGACATATGACGCCCATCAGGCTTGAGTCATGTGTTCCGTACGTTTTTCGTGTCCCGTCAGTTCGTTCAATCCCGGCTGCTGGTCATTGTTGTGGAACAGACGATACCGGTGCAGTCCAATTCCTTTCACTCCCACCGTGAGCCACCCACTTGGCCTGCTTACAGAGCAATGGCGGCAGCGAAAAGGGCAAGAAGGGCACCAGCGGCAGGGCCCATGACGGCGGCGGCATTGGTGGCTGAAGGCTGGGCACCAGTGCCGGTACGAGTGCCCGTGGGACCGGCCGTGGGACCGGCGGCACCGCTGCTGGTAGCGTTGGCGTTGGAGGTAGGGATGATGGCACCGGTGGCAGAAGTGGAAGTGGGAGCCAGAGTGGGAGCCAGAGAGCCTGACGAATGCGTGGTCATGGGCCTGAAGCTGGAGCTGGAACTGCCCTTGGCGGCGTTCTGGTCAGCGCTGCCGCCGTTCTTGCACTGCTCGCTGGCGATCTTCTGGGCAGCCAACAGATCGGCCGTGGTGCACTTGTTCTCGGTGGCGCACTCGGCGACGGGACCAAGCAGCTTGGCCTGGGTCTCGGGTCGGCAGGCACAGGCGGCGACCTCCTGGGGGGAGCCGTTGCAGCCGGTCTGTCCTAGAGCCTTTTGGATACACGATGCCTGGGGGAAGGGGAGCTATGTCAGCGATTGATGCAGTAGTCAAGGGGCAGAATTGGTGGGAGAGCGAGAGCGAGAGCGAGAGGGGGAGAGAGAGAGAGAGAGAGACAGAGAGATGACTGGAGTCGACGTACAACACAGGGGGCAATGCCATTGAGGCTCTGGGCAGCAGCAAGGCCAGCAACAGAGAGGGCGAAAAGAGAGAACTTCATCTTGGCGGTTGATGCGGTTGAACGATTGATGTTGTTTTGGTGTCGAGAGCGAGGGACAGAGACCAAAGACAAGAAGATGGTGGTATGTACAACGAGAGTGGAAGCGCGAACGAGGGTTGGACGCAACTGGAGGAAAGGAAGTTGAATGAGATGAAGTCGGAGAGGGGGGACGAAAGGGAAGAGGAGTGTTTCGGTAGTGGGCAGATTGAAGGCCTTATAGGGCCCCATCGCTGTGGCTGAGGGGTGGAGCTCGATCCCTCTTCTCGGTCTCTCTGTCCCTGTCCGTCTCTCCAGCTCTTTTTTTTTTCCTCTTTCTTTTCTTTTTTGCCACAGCCACCACTGGTCGTCGCGTCGTCGGCAGCAGGTACGGGGATCCCGGCAGGCGGGCGGCGCTGTGGCCGATTGCGCCGCGCATGGCATGTGTATCAGGGCCTTAGTAAGTAGGTAGGTAGGTACCTGAGTAGGCAAGACAGTGTGTGCACGGTACGCAGCAGGTCCAACATCCAACGTGCTGGGTGGGTGGGCCGGCCCAAGCTGACTGGACAATTCCCGTGTAAACACTTGGCTCTTCAAACATTCAAACAAGCAATGGTCCACACGCAGCGCTAAGACCCACGCCACTCGGTCTTGCAGTTGCCACGCCTGCCCCGAGACCTGGCACTAGTCCCGCCGCCACCTAAGCCCTCTCCAAGGCCCCTGGCCGCCTCCCTCCAGACGGTTCAGGTCTGGTCAGCGGTCGCAGCATGCAGTGTCATTTGGGTACGTGCCTGCTACTCCATTCATCCACAACCCTTTCCCCATTCCAGCCTATTTGTTCACCAATTGCCGATCCGCTCATCGCAGTAATAGTAGTTTTTTTTTTTTTTTTTTTTTTTTTTGGGTTTTCCCCGGGCTTCTAGTCTTCCCTCCAGGCCCAACCGAAAAACTTAAAAAAAAATGTCATTATTGTCGTTGCATCATCGCCCCCTTAAAGTGGCGATTTTTGTCAAGACGAAAAAATAAATAAAAACAAATTCCAAGACAGAGAAAAGACGTCCATGCGCCACGAGGTCCGACTAACCACTCCACAACACGCGCTCGCTCGCACGGGGGGTTTGGACGAAAAAGGCACAAGGCCGATTGGATTTAAACTCGACGACTGCTATTCACAGCACGTATTTGCAAGATGCACGGACGAGTTGCGCCGGAGGTACATGCACTTTTTACGAGAACTCGTCGACGTCGGGGCCTTTTCGTGGGTGTTTTGGGCACCGCAGATGCGGACTACAATGGGCGGTGGTGTGGCGCGTGGCTGTTGATGTTTTCTTTCTTTCTTTCTTTCTTTCTTTCTTTCTTTCTTTCTTTCTTTCTCTTTCTTCCCCCTTTTCTTCTTTTCTATCTTTTTTTTTGCTCTATGCAGTAATGAAGAATCTTTCTCTTTTTTAAAAGAAAAAGGAAAAAAAAGTCCAGTATTCGAATCGCTTTTCATCCAGGCCCAATGGCACGGCGCCACACTGACCACATGTATCCTCGAGTGGCTCAGCACAAAGGGCGTCTGTTCCGGTATTCATACAGTGTGGCCAGTCATTTCAAGCCATGCCAACAACCCGGGGCCATGTCATTTGGGTGTTGACATTTTTTTTTTATTTTTTTTTTGAATTACCTGCGCCCCGGTCACAACAATGGGACAGTGCCAGTTGTTGTTGCGCTGGAGAATGCGAGAATGCGCGATGGGCGCCCCTCCCCTTGCTCATGCGAGCATGAACAACAGCATGCATGGCCAGGCATGGGGATGCATGCGGGTGAGTGGTGGGCATCAAAGGGGGGGCCAGGCATGGAACAGGCATGGAACAGGCATGGAGACACCGGCGCGTTACAACGCACCTTGATTGGAAATGCGGGATTTCGATCGCGGCCAAGGGGAAGAAGATGGGGCAGTCGGTCTAGGAGGGGCCTGGAGGGGGGCGCGCTTCCTGTTTATTTAGCCATGGCGGCCATTTCCTTGAAGATGACTGTGTTTTGCACGAAGAAAATAAAAGAACGCACACGTTTCCTCGGTTCAAGATGAACTGGGATCTGCGTTTCCGCCATCGGCCACGGCCACGGCCACGGCACGATTTGGCCGCAGTGCTGGCCCGGGAGTGGCCCGGGGAATTCATAAACGCAAAACGAGACCACGTCGGGCGAAGAAGGGGCGCGAAATTTGACCACCATGCACAATTTTACGGAAAGACAGCCGAGGGGTAGCGCGGCGAAATGGCTCAACGGGTCCGCGGGTCAGGGAATTAGATAATCTAACCTTGTGCTGCCTTTGCCTCCTTTGCCTTGGAGGAGGCTTCGGCCTTCCGACTATCCGACATGCGGTCATTTGATTCTTGATTCTCTGGTTGTTGAAGTAATGGTATCCCTTTGAGCGCACGGTGTGCTGTCACCCCGGGCTGCCGTGTCAAGTGGGTGTGTATGAGCTTGGATTATCCCTAGCTAATTTAGTGGGTGGAAACCCAGCTAACCCTGTGGGGCACGTGACAGGTGCCGCTAACTATTTATATTATCCTTCATGTTCTAAATATAAAGAAGAAGAAGAAAAAAGGTAAAAAGCTTAATTCTAATAGTAAAATCCCTTTATATTTCCCCCTTTATTTTATATTATAAGTTATAAGAAAAAAGAAAAAGAAAAAAAGGTAAAGAAATAAATAAAAACCCTTAGGTTAACTTAATTATCCTATTCTAATTATCTACCTAAACTCTAAGTAGGATTAGAAGTTACTTACTATTTACTTTCTTATTTTACTATAGTTAGTTTATTTTATTATATAAATTATTCTTTTATTTTATAAAAACCTTATATTTAGTTAATATCTTTATAAAAATTATAATTAAGTTTTTTTAATATTTAACCTTTAATTAGTATTCCTTAATTTCCTTTTAAATAGTATTATATTTTAATTAGAGTTATTTTATAACTTTAAAGATCTTTATTATTTATAATTCTTATACTTTTCCTTATAGTTTAGTATTCTATATTTTAAGTATTTTATTCCTTTTAAGTAATTCCTTATATTATTAGTTAATAACTATAATTAACCTACTATTTATTTAAGTTATTATATATTATTTTAAAATATTATAGCTAGCTAAAAATTCTTTTATTACTTATTAAAGTTTAGTATCCTTATCTAAACTATAGCCTTTAAAGCGTTTAAATAGCGCTTAATTATATAGCTTTTATTAAAGGGATATATTACTTATATTTTATTATACCCTTATTTCTACACTAAAAGGTATAATTTACTATTTTAAAAGCTTAATTATATATATTTATTTAAATTAATTATATATAAATTTCATACTTTTATTTTTATAAATTATTTCTTTTTTATATAATAAAGCTAAAAATAAATAGAGTTTATAAAAAAACTTTATTTAATTATATTTTAGTTTCCCCTTTAAATACTATTTTATAAATAATCTTTATTTATATATAATTAAATAGAG